>VZRS01001571.1:394301-640638 GCA_013398055.1 Ifrita kowaldi | reverse complement strand
AGATGGGAAAAAAAAAAAAAAAAAAAAAAAAAAAAAAAAAAAAAAAAAAAACCAAACCACACAACTCAAGCAACCAACCAAAAAAACCCAACAAACCAAGGGGCAGGTACTTGGATAGAAACATTTATGAAATAAATGTTTACATAGTATTGAATTTGAATAAAAAATTCAAATCTTTTTCTTTTTTGTGAAGTATTTCCACCCAATAAAAACTCACACACGAAGGTAAATGAATGTTAAAAACTGCAGATGACATTCAACACTGATAATAGCACAGAAACGCACATTGAAATAAAAACAATCCTAGCTATAGATGCAATCACATGTATCAGTGTAACTGTTTCCACATGAAAAGAGATCTTGGGAGATTTCTGTGGTCAGTTCCCTGGCAATCTGAGTTTGATACAGAGCAAAGCAGGGAGCGTAAATATCCTAATGTGTAAAAGTGATATGTGCAAATAATAAATATTTTATTAATTTCTGAAAATACAAACACGTAAAAATCTACAAAACTGTAAAAGGCATGGAGAAGGGCGTATGGCATAATAAGAGGTAAAAACTTGCTTAGGACAAGTGGAAAATAAAATTAAGGTTTTTTTGTGTTTCAAATTCTGGTTGCTTTCCCTTCAGATATATAATTTCCAGAGCATGTGCTTGGCATGTTTTTATCAAAAGGACAAATAATTTAGTATATTCCAGGATGGTCTTTAGGATTTATGTGTTTTTTCTAAATTACGTTTTTGAAAATTCAGCACTAAATTTAGTCTTAGCTATCCACCTTATAGATGCTACAGAAAAGTTTCAGCTCTCCTTAACACAGTGATCCAAAATTGCTCCAATGAGTTGCCCTTGAGGTGTCTAGTTTCATCCATCAGTTCTAAAGATGGCTTAGAGTGTCTAACTCAGCTACAGTAACGTGCTACTGTTATTTCTGCCATACGTATTTCTGCCACCTCCTTGGTCTATGACACTGTCCTGAAGAAATCCTCTACTGTGATGGAAGGTTGATCAGCTACCACTTCACTTCTGAGATACCTGACTTGTGACAGACTGTTGGCCATTATTTTATCATACAAACCTTTAACTGAGGAGAAATCAACTAGTTAGCAGTATATAAAAGGAAAGCCAAAAAGATCCCCAAAACGATCAGTTGGGCATGCAAAACTACATCTAGTGCTAGCACTGGCAAGGAGTGAGGACAGTTTGCATATAGTATACAGTGCATACCTCTCCGCAATGTATGCTTATTTCAAACCTTCTACTGTTTCAAGAGATGTTAGTAATTACAGAAGAAAACAAAT
Organism: Ifrita kowaldi; assembly: GCA_013398055.1. NCBI lineage: Eukaryota > Metazoa > Chordata > Aves > Passeriformes > Cinclosomatidae > Ifrita > Ifrita kowaldi. The sequence goes on along the minus strand of VZRS01001571.1, from coordinate 639,337 downwards.
TTTCCATGGAGTATGATGATTTGAATGGAATGAGAACACATGAAATACTAATAATACCTTACAGGTCATGAGTTAGTGAAATACTTTTTCAGTTTTCTTGCAAACCATCATGCTTTTCATACCTTTGAAAAAATCAGAGTGCTTAAGTCTCACTGCAAAGAACTGTTTGTGAAGAATGTCATTAAGGTTCAAATCCAGTTGTAGCCAAAATATTGCATTGTATACGTGCATAGGATTTTTCTGCATGGTTTTATCAGTTAAGGCTGAAGTATTTCCAGTTTCATTGTTACCTGAGAAATCCATTTCCAGCATATTTTGTTCATGACACTGCTCACCAATTGTAAGCACATAAGATTTGTCCTTCAGACACTGCATAACCTTCCTGTCAGTTTTTGGGATGATTTAATAAAATTGTTGTTGACTCTAGCATGCTTAATGGTCTGGAACATTTTTGTATTAACAATTTGCATATTCCTAATGAAAACACTGAGGTATTTCACTGTCAGCTGTTTGCCAGTCATAAATATCACCTTGCAACATTTGGACAGAAAAGTGTTTTTTTCTCCATGTGCCTTTATTACATGTTTTTGCTTCTTCCTATTTTTTGCTTAGCATTGAAGCTGATGTGAAATGAGGTGCATAAATATGCCTTTTCTTGTATATTTTTGCACAAGACAGTAAGGTAGAAAACCTGAACCTTCTATGTTTAGTAGGACAAGTCCAACTTAAAATTGCAGGAGTTTGATGAGGTTCAGTGAAAGCACAGTCATATATTAAAGGAGGAAAATAAAGGTATCAGGACTAAGTGCAGATTTAGATATGGAAGACTATTCAGTAGAATTAATGAACATTATCCTTTTATTCTTAAGCAATGGATGTAAGAGTTATTTTATTCCAGGCCATTATTATTATCTGTATCCAGCATGAACTGTGGAAAATGTACAGTGATTTGCAGTTTATAAAAGAGAAGTTATGTTTGGGTTAGAATTAGAAGTATGAAATATGTAGTAATTTCACTCTTGGAGTGTCCCTGTTGATATGGCAAGTATTATATTTGGTTTTTATTAAGTAGGAGATTATCTTTCATCTTAACGAATGTCTTGCACTTTTACTTTCTAATGAGACAAAATGCCTTCTACAGCAAATTTGGTTGTAAGTTTTGTCAGTAGAAGTTTGCCCTATTTAACATTTCTCTTTCCGGAACTTCTCTGTCTTGAGGTCATTACAGAATGCTATTGTTTAGGGTTTTTTGTGAAATTATTAGTACAATGTCTCTACATAGGACATCAACACTGGAGTTAGAGAAAATGAAAAAAAGAAATAAAAATGCTTTTCTCTTCCAATAAGTTAGTGAACTGTCATGAATTCAGAATTAAACTTTTGGGCACTCAGCAGAACAGAAGATCCTTCTGAGGAAAAAGTTTATTGCCAAGTTCAAATCAATCAAAATAATTCAAAAAAACATACATTCCAGATTTTTCCTTACGAAAATGTTTTTCTTTTCCAAGGTGAGACCTGTTCATGCTTCATTACTAATATTTTTTAGACCTTATCCCCTCTTCTCTCAAATTAATATCCAAATCATGAGACAACTGTACAAGCAGAAAAGGTCTGTCTTCACATCTCCTGTTGCAATTAATTTTCCACTTAGATATAAATAATAACTAAAGCAGAGAATTCACCTTTACTGTGGTTCTTCACAGGAGTGAATTTAATTTCAAAACAGTTAGTTTCCTTCTCTCAAGCAAGCATATTTGGTCATTTATATGAACCGAAGCAACTGCATGGAGATATTTATGTTTAACACAATCACCTGGTGTGTACAAAGGGCAGGAGAGTTCTGAAAAGACTCCACATTTTCAGTAAATATCAGATATATTCTTTAATCTAATGATCCCTTTCAGTCTGTTTATCCACAACCTCCCAATGTTCAGTGCTTTGTCAGGAGGCCATCGCGTGCCTGGGTGGGATAGCTTATGCTGAGTTTCTTCATCTTCTAAGTTCAGGATAGTTAAACCTTTACCGACATCTTTATTTTCTTAATTTTTTTTTTTAGGAGTTTTCTCTGAACACCTGATATTTCCACTTATTTTTCAAGCATTTCTTTTCATACCCATATAACCAATACCCATTTCAAGTATTTCTTTTCATACCCATATAACCATGGCCACCATTCTTCAACTTCCTATCACGCAAATTAGCCTAACACTCCCGTTAAAAAAACATGTTGAACCAAAACAGTTTTCCCCCAGGTCCTGTGTTAAACAGACAATTACCCATACAAATCGAATTCTAATAATTTCTTTCTGTCCATGACGGATTGCTCCATCTCTACAACATAATGAAATACATGTGCTTCACAAGCATGGCCATGAACAAAAGCTGGTTCATAGGTGTTCTCTTCTCCTTCCAAGGAAAAGGACAGGCAAGGGAGGAGCATAATTTGCAATGACTCTCTTCAGGAGGGAGTTTACAGCTCTAGTCTTGAGTTAAACAGCCATTTAAACAGCTGAAAGACGTAGTCCAGAGCTCTGCCTGTCCTCTTGGGGGGTGTGTGGGTGTGTGGGTGTGTGTGTGTTCCTGCTACAAAAGATTGGTGCCTGCTTTAAAAACCTTTGCTTCTGTCACATATTCCTAAATTGGACACGCAGGTAGTTGCAAAAGGAAATAATAGCTGTCTTTAAAATATTCAGGTCCCTAGCTTTTGATAAACTACAATATCTATTCAGCAATTTTCCCTCTGTTTTTCTGAAAATTATTATTACAAAAATTGAAAGTGAAAAATGAGTCTGTGACAAATAAGGTCAGGTTTGCACCTAAATATAATTTATTCTTTACATGTTGGTATTACTGTTATGTCTATTATGACATTTCTATGAATAAATAGTTCATATTATAAGAAGATCTATTTGCATTCCAAGTGATGCTTTTTCATTTTTTCCCTAGAAATATTCAACCAGAATGTGATTTACAAGTATTACCCAGTTTTTATGTTGCAGGGTCTTTTTTTCTGTTAGATACTTACATACACAAATTCATACATATATAAGCATATATATTCAAATATAATTTTCTACAGTTTTGAATCTGCCAATTTGAATCATGAAATCATATAACTGCTGCAAATAGAGCAAGCAATTCTTGTTGCATCAAAAGACTCAATGTACAAACTTACGATGATTATAAGAACATTTCTTTACAGTGAAAATATTAGTATTTCAAATATTAAGTTACAGTGACAAGGTCCACTTTGAAATGTGACTTTATATACTTCTTCAACCTTTCATAATCTCTCCTTTCTATGAAAAGGCTGTCAAAGAGATGAATGCAGTATGTTTTTAGGCAACCCTGGAATCATTATGTGTACAGCTCAGAAGCAGACCAAAGGAGAGATACAGAAGTAAAATAGAAAGGATATCCTTATGCTCCTCCCACACATGAGACTCTAGGAAGCATATGCTTGAATAAGGAAGAAAATCGAGTTGCAGGGATTAGACATCAATGTTATTTTAGAGCAGTTACTGCAGATGAACAGAATTTCTGGAAACCAAGACAGGCAACCACTTTAAACATGCAGATATAATCTCAGAGAATAAACTGTGCCTCATAGAATATTTAGCCTTTTGCCATCATTAAAGTCATTCCTCTGTTTTCCAGTTCTGGATGGTGAATGCCATATTCTAGTAGAGATTACATGGAATTGCAAAATTTCTAAGCAACTGGGTTTTGTGTCTACCTGCTCTTACAGAGAAATGTGTACATTCCTCTAAAAAGGTTTTGTGGCTTTTTCTTTCACAGGAAAACATTGCAATTGACAGGATAAACATTACATGTTTACACAGTTGAATAAATATTTTACAGGGAAAATATTAAATCAGTTTTCCATTTAGATGATCTGGGACAGTTGGAAGACATTTATATTTGTAGCATCCTCTCTCTTAGTGAGTGGAAGGGATTGTAATAGTGTAAATTTACTGCTGATGAAGCTAAAGTAGTCTTTGACAGAACTCCATATACTGTATTAGGAGTGTAAGTACAGAGGAAAAAACGCGGCTCCAGAGAAACATGTTTTAAACTGTGAAGTTTTCTTTTGTGGTTTTGTTTTTCTGTTTTGTAGTGGGTTGTTTGTTGGGTTTTTTCTCCCTCATGGAAATTCCTTAGCAATAGAAAGAGTAACTCTGATGCTAATGAGGATTTCTACACTGGCAACAGGCAACATAGCGGTGTCAGAGTGTCTGTTTCCACCATGAGTTTCCCAGGGGACCAGTATGAAATTAACCTAGTTAGCAGTCACAGCCAGTGATATCAGACTTCCCTAAAATTCTCTTTTCAACAAAAACAGCTTCATCTGTTGGCAATATCACTGGGTTCTATAAGAGATATGGAAGCCAAGCACATTGGGGTTTTTTTTAAAATAATTTTTATCAAAATACTGCTATTGTTGTTATTATTATCTCTCATAAGTGAAGACTAGGCCAACTTGCAAGTAGTAAAGTGTTCTATTCCGTCTTGCATTCTATGCATTTTTATGATAATAAATTAAAATTAAGAATTATATCAAGAATTTGACATAGAATGAATTCACTAATTCCTTTTTTCTTGTTCTTAATTTCTGTCCTCGGGCAAAAGTAAATAATACAGTTCTACACTGAGTTTCCCACTGAATTATTGCAGTATTCTTCTAAAGTATAAGAAAGATGTTAGGGTTCAGAAAGGCTTCAGAAAACTTTTCTATGTAGACATCATAGTGTAACATATTTTGGTATATCGTCTTATTTAAATTCCAGTCTGAATAACCGGATTCAGAATAACAAATTTCTCTGTGTTTTGACTGAGAATTTCAAGGCTGTCTGTGAGGTGAAGTGTGAGTCTCCTGTACACAGTATTGGAAACTACAGGGACTTCATTAGATACAGCATCTGTAGAAAAACAAGCAGGTTTATAGATGGTATCTAGAAGAATGGTACAACAGGGAAAGATTTGAGTTATGCAATGATCAAGGCCATCAGGATTAGCAGAATAACAGGGTGCAAAGAGAAATGCTGTTTGTTGGGTTTTTTCTCAATTGAAGAATTCTTTCAAGGAACTAGAAGTATTGCAATAAGTCATTCATTAATCAACACTTACAGTCAACAGCTTTATCTGAGGCAAGGGAGCAAATCAGAAAGCAAAACTGTCCAAAATCTGGACATCATAGTAATTGAAGGAAGCAACCAATGGTTTTGATCTTTTGAACATCGTGCTTCCAACTGAAATATGTTCCTTGATCCTGGGTGGTAGAACTTGGATTAAGAGTAATGAAATATTGATGGCATCTCTGCCATTATAATCCAACTTTATAAATGGAGGGGAAATGTTGTTAAAGTTTATGACTTGGCAGTTTCTAATTCATAGTTGAATATACTGCCTAAAAATAATCTGGGGAATAAAAAAGCTAAACTTGCAAGCTTTTGAAATGCATCTAAAAGGATTACATCATGTTACTTGGAGATTCTCATATAGAGAGAGATTTCAGTGTTAAACAGGGAAAAGTATGATTAATTTCCAGAAACAATGTGAATGTCGTTGCAATGGTCAGTTTGTGTGAGCACAGTTTGTATCATTCACCAACTATGGCTTGGTCCAAGTTGAATTGCATAAGTATGAATTTTTGATTAATTTTGCTACAAGGTTTTGAAAACTAATCTCTTGTTTACTTGATAATACGGTTGTGATAAAAAAGATTGAAAGCATCCTTAACATAGTACAAGAGGCTGGGCTGACAAGATAGGAATGAAAGAGAGACTGGCCAAAGGTAGCATGTGGATTTGAGTGACAAGTGTAATAGAAGCTTCAGGGTTTTGTCAGGTCAGCACCTTTGGCAGCATGAAGCTTACTTATCCCTTCAGTCTTGCACTACCTGCAGCTTGCTAATCACTTGCAGTTCCTGTACATCAGAATTTTTCATACACCTCTATGAAAAAACCCAAAACATGGTGGAAAAATAGAAGCATTGTGAATAAAGCAAGGATATTTGCCAAGCTTATTTTTATATTTTTCCCTGGGTCTTTTGCACAGTTGAAAGACTAGAGGCATAATTCATCTGATATTTTACGAGAAACTGGATATAAGACTTTGCTTTTTTTTTTCTGTTTTTTCATCTAAATATGGGCAGACATGACTGACAACCCATTTTCTAGGACCATTAGAAATATGGCATAGAGCATCCATAAAGATGCTTTCTCCCCGAAAACACTTTGATAGATTTATGTGCATGATGCAATATCATGCAGGAATATCCAAAGGTGTTTTGAGAGACCTAGTTTGGTTCCTTACTCATCTGAGCATTGTTTAACCCATACTAATATATTTTGTTACTTAAACCCTTGGACTTTCTCCTGCTTTGCAGGTCAGTGGATCAGCCATCAAAGTACAAGGTTTCACACATTATATTCAGCTGTATTTTGACCAAAAAATTCAGGTGGGGACATTGTAGCACCGCAGTCCACAATTTAGGAAAATATTGTTTTACAAAGGTCTCAGGTGGTATTTTTCTGACTATTTTTGCAGATTTTGGCTTATGCAAAAAATGTGCTTGCAATACCTTAAAAATTAAAAGAGGATCCCTGAAACAAACTGATAAGAGCTGATTCTGAGACAGATGATCTAGATGACAAGACTGTAAAATACTTCCAAGGGTTCTGCTCTAATGTCAGTATCAGAGACCCCTTGACTTCAAGCAAAAAGAACATTCCACAAATGGGATCTTCTCTTTTGGACAAACTGTGTAATCCCATGGTTTTTCCATCTGATATTCTTAGTGCAAAAGATAGGTTACTGCTATCTGGGAATTCAGATAGAGTTTATGTACTGTAAATTAATACTTTTCCATATTTTTCCTGAAAATGTAAATTAATGTCTGTATAATCGATGCCACAGGCATAGAGGTGATTTCTGTTGCACACCCCTTCTGGTACTATCCAATTTCCCATTACTGTACATCTGTATCTTTTAAGTTCGCAGATGCAATAATAAGAGGAGCATAAATCATTATGAAATTTATCAATAGTACTATTGGGTAAAAACTAGGAATCTGAAATCTACTCACAGTTCTGTTCATAGGTTTTCACAGCTCTCTGCCTCATCTTCCTTTCTTCATAAAGTTAAAATAACAATCTGTTTCCATTGTAACTTTGTGGTGAGATTTCCTAATAGATTTATTTGTCTGAATGATGTAAAGAATGGCAAGAGTTACCTAACCACATCTTTGTTGCAGATGTGTTTATATGCAGGTACAACTTCAATTATTATTAAATAGGTGCCATGTTTGTCTTTTAAAAGGACGCTCCGTTCAATGCAGACATTCTCTGACAAAAGAAAGTGTTTCATTAAATCTGAGTTGAAGTTGCCCTTGTATTTGTGCCTTACCTAAGAATTAGGGTCAGTGAAATGTAACATTTTAAAATCAGAAAATTCTGAATTGTAGGACATGGAGTTGTTAATCTGCCACCTTTGAGCAACATATTTAAAAGTCCACAATTATACAGAATGACCCCTGGTCTTAGCCAACAAGGTCATATTTGAGAGCAAACAGAATAATATCTAACACTTTTTTTTGCCTTTTCAAAGGTAAATGCGTGGCTAAATGAACTAGTGGGTTCAAGATATCCCCAACAGCTGTAACAGTGGGTTACAACTAGGAAGTAACCCCAAATAGGCAAAGTTTTACAATCCCTTTATATAATTCCATAAATTAAGTTGTTTTTTCTGCAGGATTTTCACTCTCACAGTACTGAAAGATCAATGTCAAGAGATGGCTTGAATTTTTTTTGCTCTGATATTGGATTAAGACACACATACATATCACTTTTCTTGAATAAAGCCAGTACAGGCTCAGACTCAGATCTCCTCACACTGCCAAGCTTCTCCAGCTAATCCCTTCACCATTCAATACCACTGCACTTAGCACAGTGAATCCAGCTGAAATTCATGTGGATTTTTGCCAGCAAGGGAGGAACAGTACAGTCAATATTTCACTCTCATATTTTAGCATTCTTTTGCTAGATATTCACAAGTTTAAGTTACATATGCATCAACTCCTTGTTTCCTGGCCTTCAGATATCTGAAAGTCACTGGATTAAACATTCTGGAAAGGAACACGACTGTACTGATATTTTAGATCCTGGTAAAAGACATTTTTGTCAGACATTTGTTATGTACCACACGCTTCAGATCCAAACAAACACGACTTTACTGCATACCAAGGTAAGTTGCCAAGAAATGTTTTACACAGAGTGTGGGGAGGGGGATTATGTAGCTGTTAGGAGCTGCTGTAAATTCTTGAGGTCATGAAAAAGTTTGTGGAATAGAGAAAAGTAAAAAGAATGCACGGGATTCAATAAGAAAAATAAGGTAAGGTCAAAAGATGTTTCCTTGATTTAAAGCCCTGGAGTTGGGATCTGAAGTAGATGACAGACAAAAAGGTTTCTCTGTAGTGCTTGCTGCTGGCAGTGATTATAGGTGTCCTGGGACTAATCCGTAGGAAACAGAGACATTGTGAATACCAGAGAGAACAAGATCAAGAATAGAATCTGCAAGAATTTCAGCAGACAGTTTAGCCCAAAAGTAAAATATAGTTTAATGGATTCCTTTGGAACTGGGGGATGTCTGTGGCATTGTTTTGTATAGGAAAAGTGAATGGCTTTGTTCTGTGTTTGTCCTACAAGTCTGGTACTTGGGAGAGAAAAATATTGCCAAACCACCAGTCACCCAGCAAAATATGAAAAGAGACTATGATAACTCATCAAGGATCCAGTAGGGCCTGTGGAAGCAAAACCAGAATAAATGTTAGAGAAAATGCATCATTAATCTCTGGAGCAGCTACACCCATGCAATGACATTGTACAAGAGATGATTACTGATGAGGTGATAAAAAGCAGTAGGGAGCCATGAATAAATATATCCAAGGAAAGTCACAAACACATGATTCATCAAAAAGGTGTATCTTTAGAAACATTTTACTGTTCAAATTGTTACGCAAGATTTCCTTTAGGAAAAAATTTCTAAGCATGAAATCAAATCCGTTCCTTGTTGCTTTCTCTTAACAAAATAATGCTCTAATTTTTACCTTGGAAAGAGACTCCATAGTGAAAAACAAGAACAAAAACAAAAAAACAAAACCGAGCTGTTTAAAAATAAAAATCCAACTATGAATTTGCCAAAGTTTTGAAACTTTACACCATTATGAAAATGAAATGCCAGATTGCCACACAGTTTGGATCATAAGATACAAGGTAGGTGTTTTTGTGCTGCAGGATAATTACAAGTAAGTCTTCAGTTTCTGCTTACAGGAACAGCTACTGAACTTGCACAACTATGATTAACAATAACTAATAAATAATAAAGATAAATAGTTGAGAATAGCTCTAGCTGTTAAAACTTTTGACTGTAAAAAGGAGGGGAAAAAGGGGAAATCAAAAGGGAAAACAAAAAATGCAAATGTTTAGACATTATTTTGGCTCTATACAAAACCTTCAGAGTTCTAGATCTTACTCAATAACCCTTTAAATCACATTTTGTCCCAACATTTTTTGAAGTGCATGGTGGATAAGAGTGTGAATCTGAAATAGTAATAAAATCCACCAGCATCAGATTTTTAAATATTGCCTTTGTAACTGTACCACCAAGACTGCATGTGAATACAATATTTCTACATCTGCAGTTAGGGAGCTGACTGTAGAGCTAGATTGGTGTTATCAGTGTTTAACTGTGTGATTGGAATACTGGTGCTACACAGGAAAACTTTTATCAGCTCCCAGTGTCTGGGGGATACTCAGGATTTCTGGATAGTACCATAACTTCAGATCTGGATAATACTACATGTACACCACAATATGTAGCCACTGTCCCAGATGAACTCATGAAGTTTGCATCCTCAGCAACTTATATCTTTGGAATAAAGTTTTCATAACACAGTCTATGTGTTTATCCTTTCTCTCGTGAAATATCCTTCCCATACTATCATTCATTATTTAGTAGGACATTATCAACATCAGTATTTAAATAACACCTTTCTCACTCACAAGAAAAGGAAGTCAGATTAATTCGAATATTGAGATCTTTTTTGTCTTAATGAATGACTACTCATCTAATGTACTTTACCTAAAATATAAAAAATATTTTATATTTTCCTTGTTTGTAACATCACCTCTCATTTAAATTCTGAGTGAAGCAAAAGCACACTCAGAAGAATGTGCACACCCTAAAATTGTAAACTCCTGAGTTCACAATATCTATTGTTAATATGGATGGATACTTTGTGCTTATACTTTGTGTTGCATGTTGATCTTGAAGTTTTATTTGTTCTTTACTATCTTTAAATCTGAGATAACTCTTTAATGGCATTTTTCAGTGTTGATAATAAAGAAAAATCTGTTTTGTTTATTTTTAGATTACATGGATGTGTTCAAAGTTTCCTATTGGAATAAATAGTCTTTGAATTCATATTGCTTACATTATCTTTAGTTATTTTTCCATTTAGAAAGTTCAGCCAGTACTTAAGCTTCATTAAAGTATACAACAGATATGACTTACTATAAAGTCATTAATAAATAATTTTCCTAACCATTAGCAAGTTTGAGCAGAAGGAAGTGGGTTTTGACATCACACAGTTTATGAAACATTCCTGTCATAGGTTCTAAATTATGTAAACAGGTGCTTAAAAATACGCACTTTTTTCCCATTAAGACCTTTGTTTACATTGTATATGTATTACAATAGCACCTAAGGAATAAGAACATAATATTAAAACTAGGGAGTATTCTTAAACTCTGAAATAGTACATTTTATTACCTAAAAAATAAAAAAAATAAAGAACAAAACCAAAAGAAAACTCAGCAGAATTAAACATTTATTGGTTGGAATTTAAAAATCTTTTAATGATGACTAATATTATTTATTATTCATGAAAAAGAAAGAACCCTAAAGGTCTTAAATCAAGGAAGAAAAAACAGAAACTAAAATCCAGGAACCTGCTGATCTTAGATTACTTTTCATGTTTACCCACAGACTAGCAGTCTTCAGAATTGAGTGTATCATCATGGACAATAGGGTGATAACAGCTGCTAAAATAAAATGGATCATGGTTGTATAGGGATTTGTAAATAATCAAGAGTACTACACAGAGAGTTAGTCTCAGCAAACTGAAATTCAATGCTGGCACCTCCAGGGAAAGTGTGAATGTTGAGAGAATGTGCAAGTTGCTCCTCTGAATTAGCTTTTCCTTGTGTAGTGTGGGAGTTATTTCTAGAGGTTATCAAAGATTAGGTGATCCATTTGGTCTGATTGTGCATCATGTGTGATCAGAATCAAATAATCAAAATAAAATGGAACCAGCAGTGCATTAAAGAAGGGAATAGAAAGCCCAGCCTGTGTGATGAATCTCATTTATCTGTTTTGAGCAATGAAGGCTTTCTTCTGAAAAGCCCTTCCAGGAAATGAAGGACTTGACAAAGTCAGGGGTCTATGTTTTAGCACTTACCTACGTTAGAGCAAACTCTTAACCAGGATATGCTACACTATCATGAAACTGAGCTTGCATACACCTTACACTGGAGTTCACTCAACCTCTTCATATTGATGAACTCAGCCTGTTCAGGCAACAGATTTATAAAAGGCAAAAATCTTTTGGAAATATCATATTTTCAGTAGTCACTCATTTTCAGAAAATTAACTATAATGACTATAAACTGGCCACACCCCTCTTCAAAGCAATAAATAGGTTTTTAAATTTAATATATCTCAGGGTCCCCCACTCTTACCCACTCTTTTCTCACATATGACAGCAACTATTTCTCCTTTGGGCAAGCGGCTGTGAGGGGAAGAGAGAAACATGGGCTCTACTGACTTTTCTTGCACACTGCTTTTTGTGCCCTGAAAGAAAAAACCCAACATGTTCCAGATTCTAATTCCTTATCTACACAGCCGTTTGTGCATGGATACTAATTTAAGCAAATTGTCCAGCTGATTCCAGCTCTTCTAACCTGGTGAGGGGTTCTATGGATAAATCATTCATAGAAACATGGGATATCCTGGGTTGGAAGGTACCCACTAGTATAATTAAATTTGAGCTCCTGGCCCTGCACAGGACCACCCTAAGAATCACACCGTGTGCCTGAGAGGGTTGTCCATATGTTTCTTGAACTCTGCCAGCCTTAGTGCTCTCACCTCTTCCCTGGGGAGCCTGTTTGAATGCCCAACCACCCTCTGGGCAAAGAGCCTTTTTCTAATGTCTAATCTAACTGCCCCTCCCATCCCCACCCCTCTACCCAACACAGCTTCAAGTCATTCCCTTGGGTCCTATCCTGGTCAGCAGAGAGAAGATTAGCAGACTCTAATACATTAGCAGTAACTAATCCTCCTTGAGAGTGATGTTCACAACTACAATGTAATTTAATCTCCAGGGGTCTGCTGAAGCAAATGTGGAATGCCAGAAGTGGAGATGCAAGAGAAGATGTCAGAAATAGAAGTGGTAGTGGAGCAAAAACAAGTACTTCATCATGAAAATGAAAAGAATTAGACAAATAGGTTTTATCCAAAATTGACTATTAACATGTAAAGCTTTTCGATTCAATATCTCTGTCCACTCAGGGGCAGCTTACCGTGCTTCTTTCTTCTGCAGTGCTCTTCAAGGTAACATAATTTGTATTTTAACTAAATAAAATAAGTAACAGGCACCTTGAACATCTGAGACAGCCCACAATAATTTTATTTATCTTTTAGTATTTGAAATAACTTTTTATTCAAAATTCCTTGAGAGATTCCAGGCATCAGACTGACAATTACTGAAGAGAATGTTTTGAAGATTGTAAAGCTGGCCACTCAAAAAATTGATGAATGTCAGTTCTGCTTGTCTGTTTAAACTTATTTAGATTATACATTGATTTTGAGATAGTGTTTGATGATAAAATTGCTATCCAGTTTTCTGCCTTCCTAATAAAAACAGCATGTTGTGCAAAGGCTCCAGTATATACTGATGTAGTGATAAAGCAATAATTTAAATTCCATATTAAGTAAACAGAGGGAGAAACACATCTGCAGAAAAGGTCTAGTTTACTGAGGGTAGGGTCTGATATTGAAGATAAGTTTATCTAACTCCTGTTTCCTGATCTTAGACTATATGTCCCATCTGCATCATGGTGTTGGCTTATTGGTTTTTTGTTTGTTTTATTGATTGATTTTTAACCCCAACTGTTCATGGAATTAATGCGTGAGAAAGATTTTTACATTTATATGGGTTAGATTACTTTTTCCTGCTATTTTTATCATTAAATAGGGCCTTAAAAACTGCAGAGTTAGCAGAAGACATGCAGCAGAACTGGGAGTTACATGTTTGAAACTACAAAATCAGTTTCGCTTCAGACACACTTTAAATTTTCATTTCTTTTTTTGTTTGTTTTTTTTTCTCTTTCAAACACAGAAAATTTAGTCTTCCCAGAGAAGGGTCTAGTCTTAAACTAGACATCTACCTCCTTGCTTTACCTGTTTTCAGAAGGTAAAGAAAAATAGGAAATAGGAGAAGGAAATAATAGGACGTGTCCAGTGTTTAGATTCTCTTGGTATTTGGTCCATCTAAGGAAATAATTATTTATGGTCATATGAGATGAAACACAGAATGTATGAACTTCATAACAGATTCTAAGATTTCCTGGGTGAATAGGCTGTTCAACCCTTTTCTTAGAATTCAGCCATTCTTGTCGTTCCTGCGGACATAAAAGAGGAGAGAAAGTCAGACTGTAATGGATTATTTAGACACATAGCTGGGGGTGAGTGACATGATTCTAATTCTGCCTATTAAGCATGATAGGCAACTGGAGAGCCAGCTGAGATGTGCTTAAATTCTCACAGAATCACAGATCATCGAGTTCAACTCCTGGTGCTGCACAGCACCATGCCCAAGAGTTCAGTGGAACTCACTACCCACCTAAAAGGTAGTGAAATTCTTCTCTCCTGCACAGAAGGAGCAGCAGCAGGAGAAAACGCAAATTTACAGACAGAGACTACTCAAGAGAGCTCCATCTCCAAAACCGAACATTACGTCGAGCATACGTAGATACTGGAAAGCAACCTATTGTTCTGTCTGTGGGCACAGTAAGAAACGGGAAGAGCAACCCTGCTCTTGATCAACATGCAAAGATTCAGACTGGGAACCTGGGCAATCATTCCTACCTTGGGTGATTTTAGCTAGCTGTGAAGATAAATCAGATCTTGATAAGATATATTTCATAATTGTTTGGGAACAAGAAATACCAAGGCAAACAGATCAGGTATGTGTGTTCTGGTCGTGGTTTTGGGGGACTGGGGGGGAGGGGAATGTTTTGGTTTGGATTTTGTGTTTCTTTTGAAAAGCTCCTATACTGTGGGACAAAAATCCTTAGAGAGATAAAAATATCTTTCCAAGACATCATTAATAGATGAGGTAATGTATCAGCAGATTATGAAACAGAGAAGAAAACCTAATTTACCTGGAACACGTGTAATAAAAATAGTCTCGCCATGCTCAAAAAAACCCTCTCAATGATAATTTAGATAGATCCGTGACATTTAGTATTCTAGGAAGTTCAGTAGCTAGATTTCACTGGGAGGAGATGGTCACAAAGAATTTGTCCAACTATGGTAAAAAAAATCATCCCCTAGCTACTGAAGAAGAGATTTTGTGGCAAAAATTTATGTGTTCAATATTCTACATTTATTGAGGGGTTTTTTTCTTTAAAAAAATGTTTGTTTGGCTTGGAGAACTGTGGCTTTGCTGGATTACATTTGGATTTAGCTCTGTACCTGAAGTACAATCCAAAATAATATAAATAGTTGAAGCTGTTCAGGTTATTAAGGTATAACACGGAGGATAGGATAAGGTAAGATGAAATTATATAGGAACATAACATGACATGCTGGTAAGCTCTGGAATCAGTTCATGTAGCAGATTTAAAACACAACAACAAATACAAGACTAGAAAAGCACATAATAAAGAAAGCATATAATTAGGAAGAAGTGTCTTGTGGGATGTGTCAATATGGTAGAAGTGATTCCTTGACCTACAGAAAGAAAATCATATACAAAAATTTGTGAAAATATGTTTTGGGGAAAGTTTTTGCCTATTCAGTTCCTTTCTTAAGGGCCTTTCTTAATAAGCAAAAGTTCAGAACAGGGAACAGATAGCATCTAAACAAGGAATTTGACATTCTTACAGAATTCCAGCAGAAGACAACGGTCCTGAAATTCAATTAGTGCCAGACAAAGCTGTCACCTGATGCTTGTAAGCAGGGCCTCGGGAGCACACTTACACAGAGGCAGAATGGTCAATTGAGACTCAAGCATATGTTTCCAAACCATGGACTCACTGAGCAATGGTGTGCAAAAGCAGAAAAAGGATCTCTGGTTTTTCTGCATGCAAGGAAGGATGTATGTCGCTCTTTTTTTTCTTGAGGGAGACCAGGTTTCATGGAAAAAGTTCATGAATTTTGAAAGATGGCTGCAAAAAAGAAGTTTAAAAAGGCTTCATAATTTTAGAAACTTTCAGTTTCAGTTGTATGATTTACAAGCAGAGACAGAAGAGGAAAAGACCTTGCGGGAACAGGAAGCTTGTTTTAAGCTTGGGATAGAAATGAAGTAGGAAGACATTCAGGTCTGATACTGGAGCTGGGTGAGCCTGTTCAGAAAAAATTCTTCACGAGGTGTGACCTCTCTCAGAGGATACGGTCTGTCACTGCAGAAGCCACAACATAAAATCAAACTGCCAAAGATAGTGATGGTAATTAATACCTTGCCCTTATAACAACTTTGAAGCAGATCCTTCTGGCACAGATTATACTGTGTTTAAGAACAACAGACTTTATTCTGTGTTGATTTCTGGTTGCAATTTTCTACATACAGTAGTGCCAGAAACACAAATGTTAAACACAAACTTAGGTCAGCTAAGTCTGTGGTTAAGTTATAGAGTAGTATCCTTGAACCTGATCTTTTCACCTGTTCCAGTGTTGTTCAAGTGAAATCAGAAATCAGATCACTAAACTCTTCAGCCAAAAGTAACGCTGCTGTACACTGTTGTAAATACTGTAAGAGATTGGGTGAAGAATGCTGTATAGATATATATGCATATATATGGAGGGAGGATAAAGATAGGCAGAGACAGCTAGGCCCAATATATAATTTTTTTAACAACATAAAACTGCGTTTATGTGCATGTTATAGAAATTCAAATAAAACATAAGAATATGGGCAAAAAAAGTAGGAAACTTTGAGGAATTTTGCCTTATTCTGGGGAGGCGGTAGCAAAGCAAAACCAGCTGTATAAAGAACGGAAAACATTTTCAGAGCTTTCATCAAGAGAAGACAGGAAAGAGGTGGATCCTGTGTGCCTGTCTTCTAAAAAAGAAAAAGCTAGAGACCAAAAAGGATCAGAGGAGGTGCTGAGCAACAAGACACAGAGCAAATATGCAGCAGTATGCATTGTCTCTTTGTAAAGGGCTGTTGAAGGGCAAGTAATGTGTAACTTAGTGTTGCAATGCAGCACCTCTGGAACATTCTTGTAAAACTGGTTTGACGTCTGTACACAAGGAGAGCCAATTTGGATACAAGGACAGCTGCAGACCTTTCCTCTTCCTTTTCAGATCTTAGAAAAATATTTGTAGCTTGCTTCATAAATAACAGAGGTTTGCCTTAAAAATTAGCCCAGGACAGAAGTTCCATTACCTCCAGTAAAGCTGCACGCTCAGGGTTGATTCCTGGATCTGTGAAGGCCAGAGGAAGCTGTTGTGTCCACTGCAGCTTCTGCCCTTCTAGCACGGCTGGGCTTTCTGTCAGGGCAACCAAGGTGTGGCTGGTCTGTGACAAGATGTTTTCTTGGATATGTACTGGGGAAAATGAGAACTCGGAGTGAGCAATGGTGCACACCATTCCTTCAGGGCCCGTGTTTGCTCAGAGACATTAACAGGGTTAGAGACATTAACACCTAATAACATTACTTTCCCCTGGAGGCTGCCCAGTTTCTGACTGTTTAGTCCTTAATTTTTGGTCCAGTTCTAATGAACCTAATCTGACAGCAACCTAAATTATTTCTTCTGTTTCATTACCAAAAGTACTCTTCTCAGCTCAGCAGCTCCATTCCCGGAAGCCCTGCTAATTGCCAGTCCTTTTCTCCTTGTTTTCTTTATTTCACTTAGGATATTTTTCAGTCCTGTTTTCTTCTCTACAAGATCTGTACCACAATCTGCTCCATCATCCATTTGTTTGTTCCCATTTTGACTTGATGAGCCTAGGATTTGGATCTTCTCTCATCTTTTAGGTCAATGTTTAGACTTCCTCCTCCATATTTCTTGCAGGCTGGAGAAGCAGGGTGTACCACAGACAGCCTGTGAAGAGACAGATTCCCTTTTATTTTTTCCAGTTCTAGCATCTGTGCAATCCCACTCCTACTTTCCTGATGGTGAAAATTGCTAAATGGAAAATCTGACTTTCCATTTAGTGACTCCGTATCTTTAGTTTTCATTTAGGTTATATGAGCCCGTTGCTGAGCCCATGACTCACTGCAGAAGCTGTGAAAGAACATATGGTCTAGAAGATGTGAGGGGACTGGGCACAGTAAGCTGCCCCACAGATCTGGTGCCTGTCCTGGCTGGTCTGAAGCTGTGATAAATTCAAATGTGCAAATCTTTGTTTCCTCTGGCAAGTTATTATTAAGCTTCTATAGGTGCTGCCAGGCCCCTGGGAGCACTAGGAGGTCTCAGATACCCTAGCCAACCTCAGCTAGGGCCCTTCACCCTCGCCCCGCCCAGGACTCTCATTTAAGCTCAGGCTGGCTGATTTAAGGTATGACATAGTTGTGCCTGTGTTAAGACCTTCTTCTGGCCTTGTCTCCCGGCTGGATCCCCTATACAGACTCCAGCCCTAGTTCCTCGCTTGCTTTGTCTGTGACTGTCTGAAGACCCTTTTAGCAACCCTAATACAGAGCAGAGCAACCGCTGGGAGCAATATCACTTGTGACTTCTCAGCCCCGAGGGAGCAGCCATCCGGTGCTGAGCCCTGACCCCCATGTGGCTAGTCTGAAGGTCAAAAGGAAAAGGCATATATCAAATGCCAGTGTTAAAACAGAGCAATGATACTAAAAGAGTACAGAATTATCTCAATTTATCCTTTCTTCTGGCAGAGCTTCCCAGTGTGCAGCTCCATGGCAGCTTTAACATCACGAGGAAGTTATTTATGGAAGGCACTGTAGGTGGGAAAAAGAAAATTCCATCCGTTCAAAGTGCTGGCTGCTAATGCAGGTACTCTGTGTGCTAGATATCTCTGGTAGGTGTTTGTCTTCATGGCAGATTTCTGTTTAATGTTGTACTACTTCCTGTGGTGCACTGACTCTCTCAGCCCTGCACTTTACTTTACTGACCTTGATTATGCACCCTTTTTGTGGGTAGTAAGTGCAGGCTTCAAAAAAGCCCACATCATTGTACTTCTTAATTCCCTAGCCAGTTCAAGATCCTTTCTCTCACAAAAAGTGTTTGAGATTAGTATGAGACTTGGGTTTGCCTGAAAAACAAATGAAGCATTTGTACCTTTGGCTTGTGGGTCCTTTATTTAATTTCAATCCTCCCTCACAGCTCGGATCATGGAGCTGGAGCCAAGGGAGCAAGTGGGCATGCCTTCAAATTGTATTTTGCCTTCAGCTGTAGCTTTTCCTGGCTCTTGAATGCAGTCCCTGAGTGTCACTGCTGAAGTGCTCCCATTCATGCTGTGTCTAACTGAGCACTTACGGCACACAGGTATAGGCACCTCTCTTTGTTTAGGAATGTGTACACTATAGTTTTGTACAAAAGCTGTTACACTGGGTAACTGGATTGTCTCAGTGGCTGGATATTTTCATATCTAAAGACACTCTTCTTCCTTCTGGTTGAAAAACTTCCATTCAGCACACTTCTTACTCTTTCTGATTCTTGTCATCTTCCTCTCTTCCGCCATCATTGTTTTGCCTGCTTATTATGCATAGGGGGCTATTACTATATTTACAAATGATGAATTTTCAAAGAAGAGAACTTTTGGATTTTTTCTTTGATTTCTTCTATGGTTTACCTCATTTGCTATTTATATCATCTAATCTTTCCAATCATATGATTCTACTGCATGTCTGATCATATGACTGGATTAGTTTACAAAACTGTGATCCTTGTCTCCTTAAACACAAGAAGGGTAGTGTGCATTTAGTTGTCATCTAGTGAATAACACTTTTTCTTAACACTGTTTATTTTTTTTCCCTTTGCCTTGCATTTTTTCCCCCAAGCTTTTGAGCAGAAATAGAAACAGCTGTTGAAGTGTAACTTCTCTTTCCACATTTTTTCTCTTTAAAATTAAAGTTGGTTTGAACATTCAGTATTTATACCTGAATTTCACTCTCTAATGTGGGATTGCATCTCAGTTGGAATGATCTCAGGTGGAAGATTTCACCAACGGAGATCTCACCCAGTATAAAACATACCTGATATATATTATGAGGGAGTGGTGTTAGCAGATCTCAGTGAAATACTTTCAGACAGATGCATCTTTGTAATGACTGCTTATGAATGACTACACTGGGCTCCAGGGCAGCAGAAGGCTTATAAATTTGTGGCGGGGGAGCTACAGATAGCATTGCATGTCTTTTTTTGTTGCTGTTTGTTTTGTATTTTATTTTATTTACAATCAGTTTTACTTACAAGAATGATGGAAGAACCATGAAGCCATTTCAATTAGAAATTGCAGTGATTCGCAAAGGATTCTTCCCATGTGAGTGGAGTCCTACTCGACATTCTTGCTGTCCATAGATTCAGAAGTACCCAGTTTTGGGATAGGGATGTTGAATAGTTCTGAACACAATGATAGTTACATGAGTCTTTGCAATCTGTTGGATGTGAAACTAAAATCACTGTGGCCTATTGCAGCATCTTTAGTATGGCAGGTAGCATGGTGTAAAAGATCTTAGTCACTCTCCTTCCCTGTTAATTCCCTTCAACCCACTGCAGCAGAACACACAGCCTAGGAAACGACATGGTAGTAGTGCCTCAAAGAAGAATCTCAGAAGATCCGAGGGATCATAGCTTTTAGAGAGATTGGAAACTTCAAACTTCACTAGATTACTTGGGTAAAGCCAGTTACTAGCATTGATATCTGACCTGCCAGAAATGTGTCTATCTCAAAATGTTTAATATAATTTCTCACATTTACTTTCTGAATCACCTGTTTTTTCACAGCGCATTTCCAATGGCATCTGTATTGAGAAACTGGGAAGGTTTAACCTATGTACATTAGAGATGGGTGACTCCAGGATTTTATATTTGCAGAGGAGAAAGGATTTAAAATTAGTTGCCTGCATCCAGTTTCCTAGTTGCTTTTCCAATATTTATTCTCATAGCATTACCTCCTGCTATTTCAATTTACACTGCCAGTTCTGGTAATTTCTGTTTCTCTGTAAAACTCCTGTAAAGCCTGGCCCATTTCTTTGCCACGTAAATAGAGCATTTATGAGGCTGAATGTCTACTGTGGTAGTAGCTGTTCATATTTGATTTTGTCTGAATATCAGAGTCATACTGAGCAAGGTGGGAGGGTGAATCTACCCTGTGCATTTGTAATAGTTTGGAAATACAGTCATATTCTCTTTCATTTACTGAGCTGGCTTTTTTTCTTTTTATTTGGTCTGGAATGCAGAAGAGAAGCTGCTCTTCCCATAACACTCTGGAACAGCAACACAAAGTCAAAGAACTGATTTATGCCCTATTTCCACTAAGTCGTGCAAATTGGAAAGCTTCAAAAGCCTTAGCAATCTGATGCAAATGGTAAGATTATTGTTGGAAGCTGATTTCCATGTGTACATGTTGTATGCATGCCTTCAGAAAATATACAGACCTCTGTAAGCAAAAAGAAGTTGCGTGCATTTATTAATTACTAAGGACAGCCTTGTTTTCAAAGGAGAAGTAAAGAAATAATTTTGCCATGAACAAGCACATGTGGAGGTAAAAAAAAGAAGAGATTAATTGATCATTTTCTGTATGATGTATTCATGGATTTTCAGAAAAGAATCAAAAGAACATATCTAACAAACGCTGCATACAAAATAGGATTAAAACTGACTGGTGATTTAACTCCAGCCAGCAACTAAGCACCAGCAGCTGCTCCGAAGGGGGAGAGAATTAGAACAGTAAAAGTGAGAAAACTTGTGGGTTGAGATAAAGACAGTTTAATAGGTAAAGCAAAAGCCATGAACACAAGCAGAGTGAAACAAGGAATTTTTCCACCACTTCCCATGAGCAGGCAAGTACTCATCAGGAAAGCAGGGGTCCATCATGTGTAACTGTTAGTTGGAAAAACAAAGGCCATCACTCTGAACATCCCTCCTTCTTTCCCCAGATTCATATGCTGAGCATGAAACCACATGTTATGGGATATCCTTGCAGTCTGTTGGGGTCAGCTGTCCTGTCTGTCCTCTCCCAATTTCTTGTGCACTCCCATCCCACTCCAGTGGAGTGGAGTGAGAGGCAGGAAAGGCCTTGACCCTGTGTAAGGACTGCTCAGGAATACAAAGGCATCTTTGTTATCCACATTTTCCAGCACAAGTCCAAAAGAGCCCCATATCAGCTACTGTGAAGAAAAGCNACTCTCTAATGTGGGATTGCATCTCAGTTGGAATGATCTCAGGTGGAAGATTTCACCAACGGAGATCTCACCCAGTATAAAACATACCTGATATATATTATGAGGGAGTGGTGTTAGCAGATCTCAGTGAAATACTTTCAGACAGATGCATCTTTGTAATGACTGCTTATGAATGATTACACTGGGCTCCAGGGCAGCAGAAGGCTTATAAATTTGTGGCGGGGGAGCTACAGATAGCATTGCATGTCTTTTTTTGTTGCTGTTTGTTTTGTATTTTATTTTATTTACAATCAGTTTTACTTACAAGAATGATGGAAGAACCATGAAGCCATTTCAATTAGAAATTGCAGTGATTCGCAAAGGATTCTTCCCATGTGAGTGGAGTCCTACTCGACATTCTTGCTGTCCATAGATTCAGAAGTACCCAGTTTTGGGATAGGGATGTTGAATAGTTCTGAACACAATGATAGTTACATGAGTCTTTGCAATCTGTTGGATGTGAAACTAAAATGTGCTTTCATCACTGTGGCCTATTGCAGCATCTTTAGTATGGCAGGTAGCATGGTGTAAAAGATCTTAGTCACTCTCCTTCCCTGTTAATTCCCTTCAACCCACTGCAGCAGAACACACAGCCTAGGAAGCGACATGGTAGTAGTGCCTCAAAGAAGAATCTCAGAAGATCCGAGGGATCATAGCTTTTAGAGAGATTGGAAACTTCAAACTTCACTAGATTACTTGGGTAAAGCCAGTTACTAGCATTGATATCTGACCTGCCAGAAATGTGTCTATCTCAAAATGTTTAATATAATTTCTCACATTTACTTTCTGAATCACCTGTTTTTTCACAGCGCATTTCCAATGGCATCTGTATTGAGAAACTGGGAAGGTTTAACCTATGTACATTAGAGATGGGTGACTCCAGGATTTTATATTTGCAGAGGAGAAAGGATTTAAAATTAGTTGCCTGCATCCAGTTTCCTAGTTGCTTTTCCAATATTTATTCTCATAGCATTACCTCCTGCTATTTCAATTTACACTGCCAGTTCTGGTAATTTCTGTTTCTCTGTAAAACTCCTGTAAAGCCTGGCCCATTTCTTTGCCACGTAAATAGAGCATTTATGAGGCTGAATGTCTACTGTGGTAGTAGCTGTTCATATTTGATTTTGTCTGAATATCAGAGTCATACTGAGCAAGGTGGGAGGGTGAATCTACCCTGTGCATTTGTAATAGTTTGGAAATACAGTCATATTCTCTTTCATTTACTGAGCTGGCTTTTTTTCTTTTTATTTGGTCTGGAATGCAGAAGAGAAGCTGCTCTTCCCATAACACTCTGGAACAGCAACACAAAGTCAAAGAACTGATTTATGCCCTATTTCCACTAAGTCGTGCAAATTGGAAAGCTTCAAAAGCCTTAGCAATCTGATGCAAATGGTAAGATTATTGTTGGAAGCTGATTTCCATGTGTACATGTTGTATGCATGCCTTCAGAAAATATACAGACCTCTGTAAGCAAAAAGAAGTTGCGTGCATTTATTAATTACTAAGGACAGCCTTGTTTTCAAAGGAGAAGTAAAGAAATAATTTTGCCATGAACAAGCACATGTGGAGGTAAAAAAAAGAAGAGATTAATTGATCATTTTCTGTATGATGTATTCATGGATTTTCAGAAAAGAATCAAAAGAACATATCTAACAAACGCTGCATACAAAATAGGATTAAAACTGACTGGTTATTTAACTCCAGCCAGCAACGAAGCACCAGCAGCTGCTCCGAAGGGGGAGAGAATTAGAACAGTAAAAGTGAGAAAACTTGTGGGTTGAGATAAAGACAGTTTAATAGGTAAAGCAAAAGCCATGAACACAAGCAGAGTGAAACAAGGAATTTTTCCACCACTTCCCATGAGCAGGCAAGTACTCATCAGGAAAGCAGGGGTCCATCATGTGTAACTGTTAGTTGGAAAAACAAAGGCCATCACTCTGAACATCCCTCCTTCTTTCCCCAGATTCATATGCTGAGCATGAAACCACATGTTATGGGATATCCTTGCAGTCTGTTGGGGTCAGCTGTCCTGTCTGTCCTCTCCCAATTTCTTGTGCACTCCCATCCCACTCCATGGTGGAGTGGAGTGAGAGGCAGGAAAGGCCTTGACCCTGTGTAAGGACTGCTCAGGAATACAAAGGCATCTTTGTTATCCACATTTTCCAGCACAAGTCCAAAAGAGCCCCATATCAGCTACTGTGAAGAAAAGGTGTTCTATCACAGCTGAAACCATCACAATGCCCTAGAAATTAATATTCAAAATACATTTTATGTTTCTGATGGAGCTGGAGTTCTTTATTCTGGACAAGGCTCCGAACAGACCTTATTACTCTCTAGTGGTGAGTGTTGCCTCCAGTGCAGGTGTCTCAGGGCACAGCTGCAGTGTGAGCTCTGGGAGCCCGAGACAAGAGGCTATGAACTCCTGACCCTTTGCATAGCACAGGGGCTGGGGACCTGTGACCTGACCAGGTGACCAGGCAATAGGAGACACAGCAGGAGCTGTATAAAAACCCAGAGATCCCTTTGTTTGGTTGATCCTGATCTTGTTTCTTGCTCCAGCAGACCCCACACTGTTATTCTTTTCCCTGGCCCATATAGTGTCTTACATATAACTGTTTAAACTCCAGCTATCCACATACACTACACACAGTGCAATCCTTACTTTATTGTAAGAATATTGTAAAATTAGCAAAAAGCATAACTACATTGCATCACTACTCATAGTGCAACTAGGTTTTTATTCTGGGTTTACAGTCAAGACTAAAGGGCACCTAGAAAGTAGATTGCTTTTTAAGTAGGGTCATCTCTAGAATCACGGAAAAAGAAGAAGCGTGTTTTGGAAAGCTACTCACTGATTCACAAAGAAAGGGGACGAGACCATTGGAGTGGTATGCAAATGCAAATCAGAAAAGGTAATTTAAGAAGACTTCAAGAGAAAGTCTTCACTGTTCTTAGAGGCTTTGCTCGCACCATTAAATAAAACAGAATTACCTTGTGGAATCAAGCACTAGTGTGTGACTGTATGTATAATTTCTTTATTAGCACAATAACTAACTGGCAGGATTTAGAATGAAATAGAAATATTTCAGAAATTTGGTAGATTTGCTTCTCTCTCCTTTGGAAAGTGTTTAAGCAGATGAATATGAACTAGAGCATAGTAGCACATGTGACTTCAGGGTTAGAATTTGCCCCAGCCTCTTTTAGTTTCTTTTGTAGATGTAATCACAGGCCTCAGAAAGGGAACAGAGCATGGATAATCCTGTGACAGCATTGCTGTACTGAGGAAAGCATAGTAAAAGGTGTAGTCATTCAAGGTAAAGTGTTGATTAAAGATCTGATTCCAAGCTTATTCTGCATTTTCAGCACTCCTATGAAATTCCATGGGGGCTTTAGAGGTGCCTTCTATGCAGTCCCTAAGGGGAGCAAACAGCTGCTTTCCCTTATAGTGCATCACTTCTAAAGACTAATGGGATTTGCTAACAGGAGAAAAATAATTTGCACCTGTCTATGCCATCTTCAGAGCATCTGGTCAATTTAAACCAATTTACATCAATATTCAAAATGTGTGAATATTGATGTAATATTACACTTTGAAATTGGTCCATTCATTATTTATAATGGACGTTGCTATGTGCCAGTTTCTTTATGGACTGGCTAGAAGGAGGTTTACTTGTTTCTATTGACAAACAGTAGCGTGGGAATTCTGGATTTTGCTACAAATCTGCATGAAGAACATGCTTTCCCACTGCAAAAAAGCTGCTGATAAATGAATAGAATGAAAATTCTGGTTCTAAATTATTTTTGTGCATACAATTTTTAATTGGGACGCAAAATAGTCTTGAAATATTTTACGAAGTTAAGTTTCACAAACGTTTGTCGGTTTCTAGGCATTTGGAATGAAACCTTCCGTCTGAAAGACTTGTCTTAACCTAAATTTCACTGGAAATCATCAGTAAACAGTGCATGGCCATTTTCTAGTGCAAGGCTGAAGAAAACTGCATTTTCCTTTCAAGTTAAAAACAAGTGAAAGAATTGCAGTGGTGTTGCTGTCAAGCTTTAGTAACTCAATATGGAAAAGGTGACTTGACATTTGGCACCAGAGCACGGCTGCATTTTGAGTGTGCCATTTACCAGCAAGTATCTGTGAAATCTACTGGCATAAATTGAATCTGTAGGGCAGATCAATATGCTGGATGAAAAGTCAGCGATATGTTCTATGAAGTGTGTATTATGTCCAAGAGCAGAGGCTGTGTCATGGATGAGTTGCCAATCATTTCTTCAATGCTCTTGAACATCAGGAATATGTCTAGTGATTCTTTGATGTTTGTTTCATTTATTTTTTTAAATCAGAAGGCATGTTCATCACTAAGACATCAAAGTCAAGTGCTGAAAAGTTAGGAAATGATAGGGTTTATGTTTATTTGCAGCCTTAACCAAATACATATATATTAGGAGAGTATTTTGTTTTGTGTGCTTAGAGTGTTTTGTTTTGGTGGGATATTTCTATTTTCAGTGCTCCTGGTAAGCCTTGGTGAATCATCAGGGTGATTCCGAACGCTGACACACAGAATCTCTACTAAACTCAGAAGATATGTAGTGACAAGGTAGGGCACAGGAAGAGTACTTAATGCTGATTGCCTTAGAACTATAGTGTGATTTTAGGCAAGTCAATGAGACCATGTTTTCTTAGTTGTGATCCCTGTGAGTATCTAGACTCTTACTCAAGAACAAGTCTGGGCTTGCACTGAGGCCCACAGAGATCCATGAGATCTTCTTCAAAGCACCTTTCTGACTTCCTGTAAATTTCACAGACAAAGCTGCAAACAATGAACTTGAGATTAAGTCTTAACTTATTCATTAGCTGGTTGTCTAGTTGCTTGTCCACTTTGAGCCAAGAGTAGGAAACAATGCACTGAAGAATGGTCTCTTGTCTTAAGCAGGATCATTACTGGGATAAGTGTATTGAAATGTACTTCCAATAGGAGACTGGATCTGGCATTTCCCAACTCGCCAGGCCTTTATTTTGCAACTCTTGAATTTTATAAGCATTGTGAAACTGAGAAATAATGTGGAGCTTTATAATTCAAAGGTAAAATATACTCAAGTGAATAATTTTATAATAATTTATATTTTATAGAACAAGGGCTTTTCCTAGTTTTTTTGCGGGTCTGTTGGGGTTTTTTTGCAAAAGTAGGAGAATTATTACTTTCTTTTCTTTCACCCTTTACTTATTTTCTCATTTAAGTTTGGACACCATGTGGGATGTCCCTTTTTTCCATTTGTTTGGTGCCATTCAGAGTAGTTTTTTCTGGTCCTTTCTCCTTCCAAAACTTTCAACTAACCAACACTTTGTAGTATTCATTTTCTGATTGAGATGTCACGGCTTCTGCTTCACAGTGTTAAACAGTGTCATTGCAGAAGAATATCAAGAGAAAGCCAGTGAAGAGAAGGTGAAAATAGGGAAGTGAAGAAGAGACAGGAATATGAAGCAACTGGTGTCTGCCACAAACTGGGTCCTTCTCAATGTGCCTGTGAACTAATGGAACAGTACCAGGCAGTGAAGTACTGCAATCTTGGGCCGTCCCCACATTTCACTAATAATTGTTGATTCTGTAAAAATAAAGACTTAACTTAAAGTGCACTGGCCTTCCTGCCTGCTGACCTTGTCTCCCTTTGTGTGAACAACCTATTTGTTGTTTGTCCTTCATTGGCATTTCAACAGATTCTCAAATATCTTTGAATTTTTTCCATTACTAGTTAGAAAACTGTACGCGCTGAAGCATAAGGTGAAATCTCATCTTTGGCAGTTACTTGGAGACTTTCAATAGTTCTCTTTAGTAGTTCTCTATATAAGCACGACCATCACATTAGGAAGAGCCCTGGCAGATTACAATGGCTACTGTCCCTAATTCATGCCTGCCAAGCCTGTTCACTCAGCAGCAGGTGACGTTTCAATGAGAGTTTGAACAAGTCTCACCATTAGGCAGCCTCTTGTTGGTCCTCTCATTATAGCAAGACTGGATTTCCTTCATTTGCTAGAAGACTTCTATTTTAGTACAACTATCCAAGAGCTGGCAATAACTTCAGTCTTCTCTTTACTATTAGGTTATAGAAATTGTTTAAAAGGAATTAACTGGGCAAGATATTTACAGCCAGAATATTGGTCTTTCTTTTTGCCATACCCACTCATATTCCCAGTAACCTGAGAAGGATGACATTTTCAGTTGTATTGCTAATAAAGGCTACATCTTTGCTTAGTCTTTGATTTATGTAGTTCCTCGCTTTGCTTCCTGAACAGAGAAAACAGTGCCTAGCTTTAAATTAATGGTTTGAGTTTTAATTGGAATTACTTTCTGATATGATACCTTAATTCTCATCGCCAACAGCGGTGTCATAAGTCTTCAGAACGAATCCAGGTGAAGCTAGAAAATCTTAACCTTTCTGAGGTCTGGAGCTATAGCATTAAATTATTGTTTTCTACTGCTTTGCAATCTGAAGTTACTTTAATTTTCCTACTGGCAGGAAATGATGAAGGCAGGAATGCACTAAAAGCTTTTAGCTCCACGTAATTAAGACGCATTGGTACTGCTGAGTAAATCTATTTCGCTCTACACACTACCCAGTTTTGGATATATTTCTATTTCAATGCTATTCATTTGTCCCCTGTAACACTGTGGTTGATGACAGCACAATGAATCCTTGCACATTTTTATTTGGTATAGCTGAAACCTATGTGGCCTACATTTGTTCTTAAGACAGATTTCTGTACAGAGGTGGTAGAGGGGTAGTAGTCTGAAAATGGAAGAGTTAGGTTCTGTATTGTATCAAAATATTATAATTTTTTTCAGAACAAGTCACTCCTACTTCACCATCTTGGCATACCTTTCAATAAAAAGCTGGGAGGAATTGTAACGTGAATCAATGAATGGAGATTGACTGAATTACAGTACAAACCAAAATACTGGTACTTAACATCTTCTGAATCACATTTGCTCAAGCAATATATTAAAATTAGCAAAAAATTAACATGCGAATGCTGTTTCTTTATGAATATATTATGGCACACGGCAATCTGGTCTAAAATGTCTCATTATCTCTATTCATAGAGTAGTTTATGACCTTGTTTACCACAGAGAATGAAGAGGCTTCTTGTAAAATTTGTCCTAATTTAGGTGAATGCTCGTGACAAAAAATTACATTATATTTGCTACAAAATCCTCCTTCTTTCCTCACAGGTTTACAAAAATGAAAGCAGCTGAGAAAAGAAAATAAATTGACCTGCAGCATGCAAAAACTGCAATATAAACCAGTTCCTGGAACGCTACAGTTTTGCCAGATATTTACAGTTTAAACTCCATTGTAAGATACTCCCTGGAATGCTAATGGTCCCACAATCTCAAAAGGATCTCCTGCTTTAGATTGGGTTTTGACAAGGATGCAAGCAGTATGATGCACTTGTTCATATATCAAGGGAACTGTTCAAATTCTCAACTGTTCTCCAACTATTTAAAAGTACTTAATATTTTTAATAAAAAAATTCAATATGTGCTTCAGCTTTTAATTTGTGAGCATAACATACCATTTACATGAGGGAAACTTGAATTCTCCTAAAAGAAAATAGGAGATTTAGATAAATGCTAAATACTTTCAGTGCCACCTATTGGCTGATAAATTGTTTCAAATGAACGTCAGCTTCATAATTGTGGACAAAGTACGTAGGGCTACTTATAGTAATATTTCTAATTTGTACTGAAGGTAAAACCAGCATCAGGGTCTATAATCATATTTCAAGACATTATTCCATCTCAAGGAATTTAAAGTCTAACCACTTTTTTTTTTCTTTACAGAAAACAACAAATCCTGCGGGATGCTTCAGACATATGGTGGTATCAATGTTCTAAAGCATTTAGAGAATAGGTGTGGTGGTGGAAGACATATGAAGAGGTCAGGAAGTGATTACAACTTGTCTTTTTAGCCTGTCAATGGGGTTTTATTTGTCTGAACATATCATCCAATCAGCTTAGCTACAGTTAACTTCTCTGTAAAATTTTCAAAGACACTCTTCACTGCATCTCAGATTCCATTTCTGGAATATACTGAATTCTGTGGCATCTCTCAGCATTTAGGCATGTTCTTAACTTGCCACATTCATAATTTCATCAGGAACATGAGGAATGCCATTCAATTACATGGTTAAATGTAATCTCATGATTGTTTTCTAAAGCAAAAGTTGCCATTCTGAATGAATGAGGTTTATGTATTTTATCATTTTTAAATGTGTACGTTTATTAACTCTCCTAATGGTGTTGAGTTTAGGATTTTAGGTAAGCTATTTAGAGACTGTGTCTATACAAGGAAGGCTTATTTGTTACATGCATAGTTATGAAGCTTGATATTTCTTCGAAGAAATGATAATTCAAAATTATAATTATTTCTTAGTTCTAGGAATTCCACCCTTAAGTATGATTTATACTTTTTTGTCTTTATTCTGAAGGTTTTTGTTTGCCTCCCAGAGAAGTTATGTCACAGTAAGGAGATGGAATTATGGCTCATATTTTCAAAGAACCTAACTTCTTTGAAAACTGGGCTTGATCATAGTGCCCTGTGTCAGAAAGGGACTCAGTATCTCACGCAGCTCTTCATTTGTATGTGCTGGCACTTTTTTAAAGAGAGTCACCTTATCTCTTTGATAAACTAGATATTTCAGATCAGCTGCTTGGCAAAAGAGCAGAGATACACCTATGCCCAGAGAGACCAATCACTACAGACTGAGAATGGTCAGTCCTGTCCTGGGAGAAGGAATTTAACTGATTACCCGAGAGTTCACAATCGACTTAAGGTGAGCCTCTAAATTCCTTCTATAGTCAAAGATAACCTCTCCAGGCTGGCAACTTGGAGAGAAATCCTAATTATAGGACAATGATCCAGAACAGTAAAGTATTTTTACAAGGTGCCTGTCCTGTTTCAGGGACTATTCAGGGAATGCAGGTGACCTTAAATATAACACAAAAACTTTTTAGGAGACTGACATTTTGAAATGAATCTTACCCTTACTGTCAAACCTTTTAACTTCAAACAGGTCCTTTGCAAGCACTTCCAATTGTCTCAGTTTCCTACAAAAAAAAGAAAAAATTGTCAGGTCTATGTTACAAAACTAATCTTGGGATAATGTCACCAGCTGGGGGCAGGCAGGGCAGGACCTTTCTGGCTGATGTCCCAGAGATCATGGAACTGGCCCTGGCTGTCGAGGTTCACCCTGCCTGGCCCATGGACAGCCTCCACCATTCCTGTCCTCATAGGGCACTGACACTGTCATTAATTTGGCACTGATTTAATTCGTCCTTTCAGGTCTTTTCTACTCCTGGCATTAATTTTTGCTTCTCCTTTCCCCTGATGCCCTCTCTGAATCAGACTGCCCTTTTTTTGCGCTGAAGTGCAGCTAAGCAGCCTGAAGGCTATGAACTTTTGGCCACAGACTCAAAAGCCGTGACAGAGGCTGAGTCAACAAAATGACTCAAGGCCTGAAACACATTAGAAAAAAGAAAAAATAATCTGTCCCTTAGGATTTGAAATAAATTAGGTTTTTAACAAATTACAACAAATCCTTGGCCAAAGGAGAAAAATCCAAGAATGGGAGCAGTGCTTTTCATCAGGCTAACATGGTGAAAATAACATGAGCTCCAGAGCTAAAATATATCTGTTGGTGAGGGAAGAACACAAAAGTGCAATATTTATTTAATGACAGAAGCAAATGTCAGACTCAGTGTTCCTCTGAAGCCCAGCTTTCTACACTGGTGGTCGTACTTTAATTCCCATATCCAAACCTGAGACTATATAGGCTGCACCAGAAATGACCCTTAGCTGTAGAAGATTATTTCCTGGCTAAGGGCAAAATCATATAAGGACATCTAATCTTGGCAAATATGAGGGCTAGAAAATAAGTATGGAAACTCATTTGCAATACTTCTGATTTTAGAAGCTTTTGCTTACATGAGTCACAAGATTTTGGTGCTGTCATATCCGAAACAAAATTTACATCTTAACTAGTGCTCTGGATAAAACCAAATGTGGACTTGGAATGTTATTTTTTAACAGAAAAAAGCCACTCATAACTTATGTAGCTTTTTTTGATAAATGTTTTGATTATTAATAGATTAATTTATTTAGCTTAATTGGTCTCTAATTTCCAAAACAGGACAATTTTTCATGTTAAATTTTTGAGCACATGTATATCTGTAAATAAATATTGTTGGAGAGTTGCCCATGGCATCATCCTCATTTCAGTACTTCCCTTTTTCAAACAGACAGAAACCATGTAACACCTACCTTTCAGGTGGTTCTTTAACATTTTTCAGTGTTTATATCATTTGACTTAGAACGTCATTCCTCCTATCCCATATTCAAATAATTTTTAATAATTTTCTAAGTGAAAAACATGTCATTACTATGAGTAATCTCAACTGATGGCAATACACCACACAACTGAATTGTCACTCTAACGAAAAATCTTTATTTAATGGTGTTTCTTAGGTCATGACACTTGTTCAAGTATTATGAAGTTCATAATAAATTATGCGCACATGGTGTTTACCATGTTCAAGTCAAAGACATAGGTCTCAAGTGTGTTGATTTAAAATTTCCCCAAAAAATGTTTAGTAGAATCAGTGCCTTGAGAACACAGTAGCAGCATAACTTCAGCACTAATTTGCTGTCACCAAGACTGTCTAAACATATGCACTGAGATGCTGCTTTCTTTAGATAGTGGTTCTGGGCTGTCTCTCCGCAAAGTATTTAGGTACAGTTCACTCTTTGTTAAAGATCTTTCAAACAACCAGTGTGTTACTTGGAAATAAAGCAATAAAAATTGAGTAAGACTCCTTTATACCCACCAAACTGCTAAATCTGTGTTCTCCCTGCAGTTCTTCACAAAGATTATTGCTACACAAATTAGGCTCAACTGCCGTGGAATATCAGGAGGGAAAAAAAGAAAAGTACGGGTTTATGTTGTTGAAGATTCATTTCTATGGAATAACCTTGTATGAATCCCATGATTCTATGCTTTTTAGGTCCAAGTTGTGTCTCCTTCTACTAAAAACTATGATTCTCAATCACAGCCTGGTACTTGTTCTGTATCCAGAACAGTTCTACAATGTCATAGAATCATAGAATCACTGAATGGCCTGGGTTGGAAAGGACCTTAAAGATTATCCAGTTACAACCCACTTGCCATGGACAGTCTATTACTGTTCATTAATTAGAGAAAATTATTTTTATATTTATTCCTGAATGTTTTATAAGAAATGAGTTGGAATTCCAAGTTTTCAGAAATTGGCAAGTGCATAAAGAGTGAACAAGACTTATTTTGAGAGGGTTATTTTAGTTTTGTCTTTTAAAAAAGTAATTACATTATGGGGTTAAGGTGAAAATGTTATAACTTTATTTCTGTTTCAAGTCAGCTGAAACCAGTCTACTTGTTGACAAGCCAAATAATGTATTTGTTTTAGCTTAAGATATTGCAATGTTTGTAGTCCAAAATTATGTTCCCTGGATATTCTTAATGTGATGCTGTTGATTTCTTAAGGGTATTCCAAAAAGAGATGATAAAAAGAAAAATCTTAGTTATCTTTCATAAAACAGCTAATATGACAGTTTCATGGTATCTCAAAAATGTTTACTACCATTTTAAAAGATTATGTCAGGAAAAAATTCAAATGCATGAGTGTGTTTCTGGACAGCTTGATTGTTATGTCTCACAGCTGTGTCACTTATATTTTTATGTACAGATTTGTGCTGTAGAATTTCAAAATAAGCAAGATTCCAGGCCGAGTGGATCCAATCCGATGATGCATTCTGAGAGTGGTACAATTCCTTTAATTCTTGTTTAAAAAGGCTTCTCAGTCTTCTTCTGAGTACCACCAGAGTGACTAGACTCCCTGCTATTGTCGAAGTGTCAGGTTGCTTAGTATTTGTACCTCATGATGTCACTAGGATAATGTACCCTTTGATGTGCCCACAAGTCTTTAAAGTAGGAATTATTTGGTTATTTAAATAGCAGCTTGTTTTTCTGTGAAAGTTTAGTAATGATGACTGTTCTCAAGGAAAAGAAAGAACAATCCCTAAATCCTTGGAGTGACTTAGACTAGCAGCTGGTTTAGTCAATTAGCTTACAGCATCGTTTCTACTGTAATGATGTTCTTATGGGTCTTGACCCTCTTTTATGTCTGATTCTGGACAGAAAAATGAAAATGTTTATTTTATTAATTTATATGACACAGATTACCCATGAAAATTCTCACAAGTGATGCCTTGCTGATGGAAATAGATTCTTCTTGGGTCTTTTTTGAAATATATCTTGGTGTATTGATTTAGCAGCTGAAAAGGACGTGAAAAGTCAGCAAAAGGAAAAACCAGCCCTAGAAAAGAAATAAATACATATTAACCACAAATATTATTTCTACCTGAATACATGCATCATATTTTCAATGTTTTTCGGTGTTTTCCATACAACACTCTAATGTTGTCCTGCTATTAATTCAAAGAAACCCAATGCAAATTGCTTCAAGACAAATAGCAGTATCACTGCATAAGATCAACTTCATATAACCATGTCTTAACTGCCTTAAAGTCAAATATCTCTCGATGCTTCCCTCTATTCTGTGCTCTTTTAGAGAGCAGTTCAGCAAGAATCTGAGTGAATTGACATCTGGAAGTACGTGTCTGTCTGTCTCTATTTGTGTTTGCCTCTGAGTTGAGGTTAGGTGAGATGGGGTGCCTTTCCCTCACCTTCTTCTACACTCACTTCAAGGTTATTTGAATGAAGTGAGTATAAGAGAAATTAATGTACCCTCCACTTTTTAATAACACATTTTATGGGTAAACACAGTTCTTTTTTTGATATTAGTTATTATTTCCATTTTGTCATTACTGTCCTTAAAACCACTAACCTTTTTAGTATTTTGAACAGAAAAAAAACCCTTTTAATATAGTAGACGGGAACCTTATTTCATTGTAAAGGTGGAAGAAATGCCCAAAAGTGCTACATATTCACATTTTTGTCAAGCAATTGAAAATAAAAAAAAAGTCTTTTCTTAATATAATTATAGCAAAAAGATAAAATCATATTTACTGTTCTTTTTCAGCTAACGATTGAATCCCTTGTTAACTAAATTCTTCTACCTAAACAGATCCACAATGACATATTTGGAAATCAGTCTTTTATTATCCGCAGTGATGGAGCTTCCACTGTGAAAGCCATGATGATTAGTGAAGTACAGCTAGACTCTTTTCAAATTTTGCCATGTCTTGTAAAATAAAGGAAGAGTTATTTTATATTTACACATATGCTTTGTAATTATTTAATCAACCAAATCAAAATTTTGCAAATAAAAAACATTTGTCATTTCATTATGCATTGTTTGAGGCTGAAAAGGCATTTAATTACCATAATCGAGTAATAGATATTAACTACAGTGGTAATCTAAATAAACACAGAGCATTTATATAGCATCTTTTCATAGTCCTTTTCCAAATTATATAATCCATGTACAAACTACACATGAATAAAGTGCTAAGGTTAAACAAAATCCTTTAATGACCAGCAATGGTGAAGTTAAGAGGCTTTTTCCAGACATATGTCTCAAAGAGTATGGGGCCTCTTTAACTGAAAACACTAAACATTAGGTTATGTCAACATTAAATATTTCTTGTCTCAGTTCTCTAGAGTCCCTATTTTTTTAAATGTCTAAAAGCTTAACTTGTTCACTCCCACTCCACGTGGTGTTCTACAGAATGTTTTCACGTACTCAAGATGCTTTCCAGTGGTGTGTGATTAGTGATAAAGTGTACTTGGCCTTGTACACAAACGTGAAAGACACAGTTGTATCAGTCTGCAACTTTGCATTAGATAAAGCTGGCTTCCTTGTGATGGTACTTGTTACACTAGTAGCAGGTGTCCAGGTTTTTCTCTTTTTATTTCTGATTAAATTGCGATTTCAAAATGCCCCATTTAGGAATTCCATTGAAATGATCAAATATATTTTTTTTCTATTTCCAAAACTTTTGTGTGAGAAGCTTGCATATTTCATGTATTTTTGAATAATGAGTAAAAGGGCTGTAATAAAGTTATTCATTTTTATTACCCAGAACGACATTTTTTGATATTCTGTAAATGCACTGTAACAGTCCCTTCCAGTACTGTTTGAAACAGATAGAATGTTTCTGCCATTATAGATGAGATCCTGAATCCATTGCAGAAAGTGGGAATGTTGTGACCTTCACCTGGGCAGGCTTTTCAAAACAGGTTTCTGAATTTTTTGTCTCAAATGCAAACATCACATACCAAGTAATTATGCTATAAAAGTAAAATTTTATGCAGGCTGAATCTTAACTGAGGGAGCTGAGTAAGGTTTAATTCCAGAAATCTGGAGAATGCATAGGGAATAGTTTGCATATTTAAAGCTCCAAGTACCAATGATTTGAATATTTGTGGTATTTGAAGGATATAATGAAACAGTACTTCTATTGCTTGTTTTGTACCACATGGTTATGACTATGGAGAAATACTTTTCACTTAGTCTTGCTTTCATGTTAGCAGTATCTCTTTTCTTATTAAGTTTAGTGAGGACATATAACGTGTATAACCATTTTTCTTATATAAAGCTGTTACACTCATTTCTGCAAGAGACACTGTGATATAGCCTGCAGTACACACAAGCCTCGTTAGAGCAGTCTAGGTAATTGTAGTCTTTTGCTGAATTTATGCAAACAGACATGCTACACAGAATGAGAAGAGGGACTCTTCAGGAAAGCCATTATTGTCTGCAATATTTCTTTTGACCCTTTTTCATTTCAGAAGCGGCGTAATCTTGGACTTAATCTCACTGACCCAGGTATTTAAATCCAGTGGACTTCAGGCCATACAAAAATTCTAAGGAGAGGCAGTATCTTCAATATTCCAATGTAAAATAAAGGACAAGATTTCAGGGCTTTTTCACCGTGAAACTAAATCAGCCATTAAACAAACAAAAAAAAACGGTCTATGTCTTCTGAGCTAGGTACATTCAAATATTGCTATTTCCACCAGTCTAGTCTTTGAGAACCAGGTAAAATGGTAAATGTCTATTTGTTTCCCCCAAATGATTTAAGGAAGAGTATACTTTTTTTACTGTATTCAAACACCTCCAGAGAATAGATAGTAATACATTATGGATACTTGGGAAATTCCAGAAGACTTTAAAATACATAACCATTGCAATTTGTGAAAACATTTTCTGCCTGTTTGGCCACCTCCATGTAAACTTAATAGTGAAAACCATTAATTCCTATATGGCGTAGCTGTTAATATGTATTTTCACTTTAATCTCAGAAAGGCAGGAAAAAAAATGTTTCAGGTTTTTTGAAGAATTTAGATCAGTGGCAGATAATCTGTAATTTGAAAGAAGAAGAGCTGGATGGAAAGAAGTGGTAAAATTTTGCCCTTAATTTCCTGATTCCATTTTAGGGTTGAAGGGGTTTTTTGTGACATTCAAAATGAAAATATGTATCTTCTTGCAGTAGCTGTTATGCTATACTGGACTCCTTGTAAAAGTGTAATTAAAGAGGAATTTGAAGAAGAAGGAACTTCTCAAGCTGGTTCTCAATGCTAATAATTGAGGAAGATAATGGAAAGGTCTCCAAGAGTGTAGGTGTAGCTTTGTGCTCTTAATAATTCTAGGTGTACTTGGTCCTATTGGTGTATTTGAGGGAATATTTGTCAGAAGTCACTTACACTATGCTAGGTTTAATAGCAGGATGTTTTGCAGTTTTTAAGATTTTTGCAGTTTTTCAGATTCAGTCTGAATCTTAAATAAGTTTAAAAAATAAAAAATCTGGCTTGTGCTCTATCTTGCCTACTGTACACTATTGTTGCATACATTTTGAAGAAAGTATCATCATAACTGACAGATCTGTCATTTTGACTGCTTAATGAAATATTTTTCTCAAATTCCCACAAGTAAATAATAATCCCTGTGATTCACATGCACTTTTGTGGTGGATACTAGATGGTAATACAGAATTCATGGTTTATCTGTCACAGTCCTTGCAATACAGCACTTCTTCCATGAAGGATCTATTAATCAGACTAATTCAACTGTGCCCATTCCTGCTGTCCAGAACATCATAACTCCCCTTGGCAGAGGTGTGTGTTCTAATGCCAAAGTTTTGTCATCCTCCTTTTCTGTTCAGTAATTGAAACCTGACACATTTTGCATGCCTTCTATGGCATTAACTGTTGTTTTAATTCTAGGTAATGACTGGGTCATTCAAGATAAATCTTTTTACAAGGCTGATTATTTTAAAATAAATTTAAATGTAATGCACAGTATCTTTCCAAAACACTTGAGATTAATGAAGGGTCTTAGTAGCATAACTGACAGTTTTAGTTATTTGACCTCTATATTAAATACTATGACATCTGCAGAAATTTCTGTGTCAGGGCCATCAGTGCATCAAGGTACTGGTGAAGTACCCTGGCAAATCTCCCCCAAGGCCTTTACCCATGCATCCTCTGCTCTCTGACTTGGGGGCTGCATCAATCTCAGACTCTTGCCCTTCTTGGTCCTTCCTGAGTTATGATGTAGGCTTGCTGCCCCTGGCCCTGCCATTCAGGCAGAGATTTGTGAATGAGTCTCTTCTGTGCTGTGTAGTAGCTCTGACCTCTGAGGTGTTGGAATGAAACTTTTCATCTGAAGAAAGATGGACCTACCCTTGGGTTTGCAGTTCAGAGCCCTGCAAGGAGGATGCAAATTTAAGAGATAGTTATTAAGACTCAAGTCTCTTCTTTAGTAGTTTCTTTTCAGTCTAGCATATTTTGCGACTGTTTAGCAACTAATGTTTTAGCTTGTTCTATTTCCCTAGAAGTCTCTTTCTGAACCATCCAGTGCTGAGCGTATTCTTCCAATGAGTAAGAGGTGGAAATTGATTTCCATCCTGCCTAAGTATATTTCATCCCCCCACCACTATGTGCCTAAAAGCTGCCAGCAGAAGTGGGTAGAGAGATGTTTTCTTGTGTAGCATTAAGCAAAATAGGAAAAACAGAATCTATTGCATATAACTTGCTAAAATAATTTGATGTGGTAAATTAACCTGAATAATAAATACTGCATTACACAGTTTTCCATTGAGAAAGAAAGTCTGTGAATCAGATGTATAATTTCCAAGCTTAAGCTCTTCTCATTATCCTGCAGCCTCTTTTTTCTTTGCAATATTATTTCACACTAAGCCATGAAGATATTAAGAATTGTGCATTGTTCTTACAGAAATTTTTCCCAGAGGCTAACAGTACTAGAGGAAGATGAGAACTGTGAATGCCTACTTCTTGCCTATAAAGATTAAATAATTAGGGCCATTATTCATGTTTATCTTGTCTTCATTCTGAACGCCGGTCATTTGGCAGTATTTACAAACATTATGACTTGTGTGCCAAGTAAGGATCTGTAATTGTCACTGAATTCAACTGATTTCACTGCACTTCTACTTATAATGGATCACATTCAGAAAAGTAGAGGCAATGAGTTATGCTGTTCATAGAGGCATTTAAAATACAAATACATTTGGCTACTTGCTGACCCTCCTGAAGGACACTGTACTGGTGAAGAATTAACAGAGGAAAATCTCTCAGCAAAGTGAAAGGCAGAAATGAGTGCTTTTCTATCACCAAAACCCATGCTATTGTCCAGGCCAGGAGGTTAGCTTATAAAATGGCTCCTTGAAGAAAACAAATACTTTCATCACCAATAATGTCTGTGGATTTTTTTCTCTCTCTTCTTACTAGCAAGGGAAAATCCTACATCAGAATTTTCTACCCAAATTTGTCCTAGTGTGAAGTAACGTCATACTGCATGACAAGCAGGTGTAATAGCAGCCCTTGGAGAAAACTTGTTCTCAAAATGCTACATACATTTTCAAAGATATCTTTGTTCTTGTGGCCACAAAAATGGCAGTTAACCATGACCAGGCTACAAAATATTAAAGAATTTGTAGACCTGGAACTGAATGTCTGAAGAATACTATGAATTCCAATACTGGTATCATTAATCTAATTTCTATAATCCTGACATATTTAGCCTTAAAAAGCAAAGAACCGTTGTTTGCATATTTGCATATTTTTAATCCTGGGGAAAAAAAGCAGGAAACAGTTGTTTTCTAATGTAAGAATGTCAAAAAGTTACATTTAAAATAAGCTCTAGCTCTTAGTACCATGTAATAAGCATCACTGTCTTGTACAAAGTTTACATTAGTTCTGAAGTTTGTTTTTGAAACGTGCCTACAAAATTAGTCAGAAATTTGACAGCTGTGTGCACAAAATTAAGTGAAGTTCAATTATATAGGGGAGTTGCTTCAGGCAAGCCTTGACATATTTTTTTTCTATGCCTAGCAACATTTCATCAGAATTATATGTTATGATATAATTGTATCTATTTATGTTACATACCTATGAAATTTTCACATTATAGAAGGTTTTTCTAGTGAGTATAATCAAAATAAGTCAAGAAATAATCCTTTCTCAAGAAATGAAAAAGGCATCCTAAGGATTCAGAGCTGTCTAAATTTTGAAAAGTTATTATTAGTATAGCTTTTTCTCCAAAGTGGAACATCATTCATACAAATAACTTAGGTATATTCATCTGAATGTGCCTTACTAAGAAAAAATAATGGTTTATTATCACTTCTTCTGGTCTTCAGCAATATATGAGATTATACAACCAGCAGAAAGGATCACATGAGTTTCTAAATTTTCTTCTTTCTCTTAAATGACATAGCGAAAAATAAAGTCTTATGTGAGGCAGAATAAATTTAGTTATATGGGTTACATTGTGTGGATGACAGCTTACAGGTGACTGCAAAGTGCACCCACACATGAATGCACCTGTATCCATTAACAAAGTACTCTGAAAAAATGCTTATTTAGGAACAATATGATGCTTATACCACATAGTTTATTGGTTTAATGTGATATATTGCAGGTATATGTTGTTTACTTCAAGACACAAGCAACGACTACGTTGTTCCTTCGTGTCACAGGGAGCACATATTTAGGCAGGACCCTTGGCAATCTTCTACTGTAATCTGTTCCCAAGCAGGATTTTATGTGGCTATGTTGCTACAGCCCCAGTTTGAACGTGGCTGGAACATTTCCCAGATGAGAGGGAAAGAATGTCATAGCCAGAATTATGATCTGCCTACCAGACACAAAAATAATTGTACACAAGTGTATACATGTGAGGCCTTTACTAGGCCCAGATTTTGTCTCACTTATTTATATAAATGCCAGATCTATGGCCAGGCAGTGTCGGTGTCTGCTGGGTATTCCCCCCATCCCACTTAAAGTGCCATCTGCTGTTTCATATATCTGCCAAGTGTATGGATTAAGTCTGCTGTTTCCCATTTATGTCACGTTATTAATAATGGTAATGAATGTTTGCTAAATGATAGTTGCACAGGCTGTAGCTGTAAAATTCATGGTCACACATTCTTGTCCTTTCCTTATTTGTCTTATGAGTGCCAGAACTCTGGACATACTTTTCAATTCTCAAATATTTATTTTTCCTGATGATCCCTTCTAATATCGCAACATATCATAGTGCTTTACAAAATATTACTCCCTGCTTTTATGAACTGACTGCATGTACGTACCCATGCATTTTCAACCTATGCAGGCAGTGAGTACTGAAATATAACAAGCTTTGAATGCAGAAAGGAATAATCTGGTAGCATTCCCCTGTTTCACATACAATTTGAAGAAGCCCATCTTTCCACAATCCCAACAGTAAAGATAGTAAAAAAAGAGACCTTCTCCATACCTGTCCTGGTATCAAATTTATTAACCCATTGTGATAAAGAGTGTGCAGCATGTTTTGATATTTTAAAATATGATAAAATGCAATTAATTTAATTTTTAAAAGCCTCACACAAGGATATTTTTCCCTTTTCAATAGATCTTCCTTTTTAATGCCTCTGAAGACTCTTACATCTATAACATAAATGAAGAAAGTTTCAAAGGGAGATCCCATATGTAATTTTTATTATACGTAATTCAATTTCATTGTAACTGTGGATACTTATGATGGTTGCATGATATACACTTCACATATTTATTGTGATTATTTTTCCGCTGAAATCTGATATCGGACTTCTGTAGTGGGGCAGTGCAGAGTAATCAGAAGTAATCATGTCTTTCCCATCAGAGCTGTCTTTCCCAATATTCCCATATGTGTATAAAGACCCACTTAATCACTGACTCTAATATGTTTGTTGGCAATTTCATTTTTTGTTTCACCTTGAGAACTACAGTGAGGTCCACATGCTTCAGTACAATTTTATACTCTGCTATAATAACTTGAATATTTTTAAACCTACATACATATGAGGTCAGTGCAGACTGTAAATATGTCTGTCATTGGACGAATACTCTTGATTTTGTCCTTGTTTTCTGACAGTTCTAGTAGCTTGTAATAAACTTTTGGATAGGATTTAGTAGCTAAAGCAGACTTAACTAAGACCAGGTCGCTAAAATCAAAACCACAGGAATGAAAAATGGGGGTAACTTCTGCTTAGCCTTGGAGGTGTCACAGGTCCATGAAAGATTTTCTTTTCATATGCAGGACTTTGAAGTATTCAGGAAATTATCAGTAAGCTATCCAGCCATTAGGGTTCTCCACAGTTTTGCCTAGTGAGCTTTAATCTAGTAGCTGTTCCCAGGGCATGCCTTACGCATTTCCACATAGAATCATAGAACTGTCTGAGTTGGAAAGGACCCTGAATATCATTCTCAACTTCTCTGAACAACCTGTTCCATTGCCTCACCACTCTTGCAGTAAAGATTTTTTTCCTAACATCTAATCTAAATCTCTTCTCTTTTAGTTTAAAACTATTTTCTTTAGTCCTGTCACAATCTGGCCTTGTAAAATGGTGTGGGAGGACGCTGCACAGATGGAGGGATATGCATTTGGCCAGACTACCTGAATTCACGTTCCTCTTTGGACCTCATTGTGAATTGCCCTATTAGGCTAGCAAATACCTGTGAAAGAGGGGGTCTTGTTGAAAGCAAAGAGAAAATGCTGAATTTCACTGGTCAGGCTGGTCTCAGAGCTACATGTATCAGAAAAATGCTGAAAAATATCACCATATCCCAAAAGAGGAAACACACAGAGCTAAAAATCATGATCCTCCTCCTCCTGCCCTTTGCCCTATGTGCCTGTCGTTCCAAGGCAGCACACCATGGCAGCAGGTGGAGGAGGGAATGAACACCACCACAAAACAACCATGAGACAATGAGCATTGGTGTAAAAGCCACAGAAGGCAGAAGTCTACTTCTCACCATCTAAAAACTTGGCTGCAAATGTGAGAACCCCACTGCCCTTGACTTTTACCCCCAGGAAGGTGCTGCAAAATAATGAGAATTTTTTCCCTGTATTCGAGGGACA
Organism: Ifrita kowaldi; assembly: GCA_013398055.1. Lineage (NCBI taxonomy): Eukaryota > Metazoa > Chordata > Aves > Passeriformes > Cinclosomatidae > Ifrita > Ifrita kowaldi. Next base: position 596,181 of record VZRS01001571.1, on the reverse strand, counting down.
GATTGAGGGTCGATGACCTGTCTTTGATTTTCTCGTTGAGTAGTGCTCAGTGACAGCTACTGATGATTGCATGCTGCTATGTCCCCTCTTACTGTTTGTCTGCTTTAAACATTTTCCTAAGGCACCTGGAATCCCTTTGGGATCTACTGGGGAGAATAAATGCCTAATTTTGAACTCCAAATCACATTTTGAATCCGTCATTCTACCTTTTTTTCTCATAAGGGATGTTTACAAACTGACACAATGGCCTGACTTTCATTTTCTTTTTTTTTTTTTTTTAAACCAATGGAAACAATGTATATGACTAGTTAAAATTACAAGAAAGCAAAATAATAAAGGTGGTCTAGCTTTTATCTGTCTGTTTCTCTATACATGAATCAAGCCCAGAAATATTTTTGGGTGTTTTTCAGTGTACAGTTTCTTTCAAACAGCTAAAGAATAATATAAAATTACTTAGTGTCCAAAGAAAAAAGATATACATATGTCATACTTAATTCTGAATCTTTAAGATAGCTAAAAAATAATATAAAATTGCTCTGTGTCCAAATAAAAAATTTTACACATATCATACTTAATTTGGAATATTTAAAAAGCATTAAAAATTCAGATTTGGAACATGGGTCTTGTTTTCTTATTTTGGATAATGACAATGCTAGCCTTCTAAATGTGATTCTCTTTGTGCAATATACATATATATACATATGTCAAGTCACAGAATGGTGATTTCTAAAGTAAATAGCAACACATTCTACTTTTTACGGCTCTCCACTTGAAAACTGTATTGACTTGCTAATTGAGTGTCTTCTGCATAAGACTTTAAAATTGGAAATGAGCTCAAACATTTGAAACTGCTCAGACTTGGATCTTAACTCAGGTCTATTTCATATAGTTTATCTCACTGGAAATTAATACTTGTTTGTTAAAAGTATGTTTTTAACATCTGAGTGTTCATACTCCCAATTATTCCAATTGTTAGAATTCAGTTATTTATTATAAGAATGTTTACAGGGAGTACATTGAATAGAGCATAGAGCCATTTTTACTTTTGCATGTGAATATAGCTCTTGTTTCTACAATTATTCTACATATTCTACATAATTTGCAAGGTATAGAAGGAAGGTTAATTTGGTTGGCCCATTTGTCACCATTATAGTCATCCTAAACAATATTTAATTTATGCCACGTATTTCTAGAGTAAAAAAAAATATAAACTATGCAAGATGACTATAATCATATTCAAGGATATTGTTAATGTAAATACTTCAGCATTAAAGTCTTAATTAGCTTTCAAACAGGCACACAAGGAGAGGATGATGGTGAAGACAGCTGTAACCAGTTCTCAAAATAGAGAAAAAAAAAAGAAAAAAAAAAAAGAGAAAACCATATTCTCATTTAGTCTTAAAAGGGAACAGAATTTTTCAATTGTATCATTGTGTCCATAGAGTGCTATTTCACAACATAGTTACAGAATTATATCCACTCAGACTTGCTAGCTGTATCAATGCCTATGTTCCTTTACTCATTTTTGATAGCTAGGATCTGACAGCAATAGTCTCCACACTGAGACTCTTCCTTTGACTGCAGGTTTTCTTAATCTACTTATGTGATCTCTGATCTCTGATGTAAGGCCCAATGCACGTAAAAATGTCATCCACATGTTTTTAAGTTCTCTTTATGAAATTATTACTACAAACCCAACTAATTCTACTTAATAGATTCTGAGAAATATAAATACCCACCCCCCCCACCCATCTTACAACTTTATTTTTACAAAGGCATCATAATCCTTCAAATAAGTTTGTTAGAGCATTTCTCATAGAGAAAGAAAGTTGTAGAAGTGGCGGGTGCTGTATGGGTGGTGAAGCAAAAGTTATAGGTTTTCAGGCTGTCTTCATCTGGTCAATTTCAAAATGGCGAATACTATCGAACAGGTTTTCCATCAAACTTTAGCAGCTGTGAAACAATGAATACAGAAAGGCACACCTGCCATGTTTTTCATTTTCTGACTTGGCTCTTGGCTCCCACCTGGAACTGTGGCACAAATTCTTGACTTTGAAAGCAAGTCACGCCTACTGCTATTGTGGCCCTATCCACCAGACAAGTTTATCTGTGCATATGGTCCTGAGAAGCTGGTGTCTAAAAGCAGCAACCCAGAAAGAAAAGCACAGCTTATTTAACTCATCAGATATAGCTTTCAGTGGCACTTGTATTAAGGTAGAATATTCTCACAAATTATTTCAGTGTCTCTACCACTGTATCTCTTCTCCTTGCCTTTCTCTTTTAATTTCCTCTTCCCAGCATCAGTTTGACAAATGTTTGGTGGGTCCCTTCTGTGCCAATGAGTCATTCGCTGCAGAATTACTCTGCTTCTGTTTGCTTTCAACTGGGCTCCACTCCAGATACATGGAAATATGTTCCTTTGATGCAATAATGATTTGTTTTTCTGGATATCTTGTTTGAACTATTGGCCATTTGTTTTCTCCTGATTTCTGGATAAATCTATCTCATAGCTAAGGTAACCAACAAGAATTTATCAAGCCTAACGGTGAGACCATAAGGCTCAGCATACTAAAACAGAAGCAGATGCTACTTCTGCAATGCTCATACTTTCCTGGCACACTGGCTGATTATGATCTGACCCTGCCCTATTCCAACTTCCCATTGCCAGCCCAGAAAGTACCAAGTGTGTTTCACCTCCTTAGCAGTTGCAGAATAGATGAAATACAGTCTGTATATCTAGTTTTGTGAATGAATCTATTCCACAGGTTCAGGACTAAAGTCCACAGAAGACCCTCAGAAGTTTTAGAGTAAGACATATTACCACTCAGAGTAAACCTTTCTTTGATGAATTCTCCTTACATGTGGAAAACTTATTCCAGGGTTCATAATTTATTGCACAAGAAATGATTAAAAAATATTGCCACAGTTTTCAAAGGGTTTCAAAGAGGCCACAAAGATCCATCTTATTTATTAAACATGGCCATTGGTTTAACATCCTAGTTTCCTTTTCCAGCCTTCAGAATTTTGAAATTAAATATCCTAATCAGTTTAAAGCTCATATTGTTTTCTCACCCTGAAAAATGGTAGTTTTAATTTTTTTCTAATGACTAAGCTTTAATTGCTAGCACAACATAGAGTATGTAGCACTGGCTTTCAGAAACAGGAATGACAGGAGTCCATTGTAGGATCTCCAGTAAAATTTCATTCAGAATACCAGTATAACTTTCAAATTAATCTCCAAATTCTGTATTCATCTATTTACCATATGTTGCTTTAATTTCTAAGTTGGTTTTAGTTAGAAAAACCTTTATATTTTCTGGAGAAAATTAACATAGAATACATTCTCATGTTGTAATTTACTATCTTTCCTTTTTTTCTTGCATAATACAGTTGAATGATATAAACAACTCAAGAAAACAAATAAGAAGCCCAAGAAAGTGATTTATGCTGACAGTTTTCTTCCTGATAAAGACAGAAGAAAGGACTGTGCTGAGAAACCTGTTTCATTCTCCTCTTCAATTCTTTTCATTTTTCACTGTACCATCATTTGGCTCTCCTCAACAGCTCCAGCTTCCAGGTGACTTTTGCAATTGCAGATAGCTCTGGTGTTTGTGTAGTTCTTTATTTATGCATATCAGATAAAGAAACATATAAAATGCAGTAAGAGTTAGTCCCTGTTCCCTCTGTTTCTGACTTATCTGTACATCCTATTATGAAATCGTGATACAAAGCTGACTGAATCACAGGAAACGGCGCAGGGTTTATAAGATCAGAAGTATTTTCTGCATTAATTCATGCAAATGATTCATGACAAAGTGGAACTGAGTAGTTTGACTTTCCCTTCTCAGAATGTTTTTTTTTCCACTTTCCATAAAATGCTTTAGCATCTTTCACCTTAATTTTAGGTCTACTCTCAGATACAGGGACATACCTACACTGTGGCTCTGCTCCACGACTGAACACGACCTTCACAACTGCTCCCCACTCTTGCCTTTCTTCTTCACTCTCTGCTTTGGAACAAATTCTAGATAGATGGGCCAGAAGACAGCTTCTGTGCCTGCCAAAAACTCCCTGACTGGAGTGATCAGAAGACCAGGACAGGGCAACACACTGTGAGGCACGGCCGTCTGTGCAAGCGTTGCCACCATCTTTCATTGATCAGACACATTCAATACAGACTTTTCTCTTGCCCCTTGTCTGTTCTCCATACTGTACAGACATTGTGATTTCTTTCCTGAGGACTAGAACCCATGTGAAAATAGACTTGAAAAGATGGTCATGACATCTGTGCCTTCATCTGTCTAATAACAATTTGGCTGATCGGGTTGTTGTACCTGGACCAGATCATTCTTGAGTTTGAAGAATATGGAAATAGAAATATTCTTGAATTTTTCTCTCAAGTTAATATTTTTTCAAGCAAGGATTTATTTGGTCTTTAAGTACAAAATTGATAAAAACTGGAGTGATCATCCTGTGGTGTATTGCCTGACAGTTCAATTCATGCAGTGTTTGATTCACTGTTTCTCAATCCATGCAAGAAAAATTTGTCAATTCAATGAATTAAGTGCAATAGTTTTAAGTCAGTGTATTCAGTGATACTTTAAAAATGAATATATTGGGCAAATCTATTATTGCAACTTTTATTTTTCTCTTAGTATGACTTCGTATCCACATTACTCCCTTCTATAAGAGGACAATGATTGTGTGTTGTGTCCAAGTTATTTTATATAAGCTGCAACATTCATTTAAAAGTAGAAGGTAATCCCTAGTAAGTTCTCTGCTGTGGTCTGCCATGAGCACTGGTTTGGAAATATTTTTCTAATAAAATATACCCTATTTTTTTTCCTTAATAAGATTGTTCTCAATGCAAAAGATGGTGATTAAAATTCCACATCTGGAGAGTGCATATAAATGGCTATTTATCTTTTTGGTCTATTGCATACTGTAGTGAAATTAGATAAAAAGGTGAAAAAAAGCCTCAGCCAGTTTATTTTTTCATAAAGCTGCTGAGAGATGCTGACATGCAAAGGATGTGTTCCAGGAGTTGTGCCAAGGAAGCAGCTAGCTGATGTGAGTGATGATGATGCAAAGACTTGGAAGGAAGAACAGACCATGAAAAAAAGAAAAACAGTCAAGGGAGAGAATTTGATTATGGGACTGCTTGTGTGTCTTTGCTTCTTCACGTCAGTTTTACAAAAGGAAGTAACTGGTATAAGAAGAAACACTTATGAGCTGAAATGAAATGTGGATTTGAAGGCCAAAATACCCAGTTTATAAGTAGTTTTACTGTTTCAAAATGACTGCAGCTGTTCTAACTTAGCAGCATTTGTTACTAGAGAGCAACACTATTGTTTTACAACTTCTGGTTCCTAGCTGTGTAAATATTCCTTAGCAAAACTCAGCCCTCTCCATTTTCCTTTTTGCCCTAAAAGGACTCAAAAGGAAACTAAAGACTATAACTACTTTAGCCCTGAGGATGAAAATTGGTTTGGTTTTCTTTCAATTAAGCAGTTTAAATGATAGTTGCTTTTAACAATTGTCTTCTTCAGCAACAAATCACAGCACATAAACAAACAAGGCACTTACTGCAGACAGACGAAAGGTCACAACACCTTTTAAACAGAAGTATCGAGTCCAAAATGTGCAGCCAATTATCTGGATGATTTTCTCTTAAAATTGACAATTATTCATAGTAGAAACTGAGCTGACAGAAGTAATAATCAGAATAAAAATGGCAATAACATTGTGACAAATGCAGCCTGTATGAGAAAAAATCTATCAATATTTTCTACTTAACATTCTTGAAGTATTTAATATTTGCTTATGAAGAAATATGTGTCTTACAGAATTATGATACTCAAGTAAAACATTTTTCACCAGAAAGAATCGATGTTATCCCTCATTACTATACAGTGAAATCAGCTCACAGCACCACTCTACAGTAAGAAAGTGCCGTTGTCTTATTTTACAGGGAAAAAAGATTAAATAATTGGCCGAGATCACACAGTCAGTCTGTGGCAGTACCCAGAACTCTTGGATCCTGATGTAATCCACTGCTCTGCCACTTTGAATTCCCAAGTCAAAAAAGAGAAAAAAACCCAACAAAACAATGCCAAAGAATCCTGCATCTTATGCAGTGGTTGTAGGGTCACTAGTACCTGGTTGATTTTTTAATTCCATTTGAATCAAGATTACAAATAAATCTGCCTCTAAAAATCTATAAACAACTTAAAGGCTGGTTTATAGTTTTTGTTTTGCCATTCTATTGTATATCAAGGGACATTACAAATACTCATTGACTGCACATTTTAACTGTCTAGTAAGTTTTTTGCACTATTTAATTCTGTATGCAATTTTAAGAGTTAGCAGCCGAAAGACTCATAAAACTCCTGACCATATGTTCTCTTGCTCTTCAACTTTTAGTATAAAATTCAAAGTATTCATTTTAAAAATATCTTTAGACTCCTAAACAAATGTTGTTGCTAAGCTATGAATAGGCCATGAGAACATCGTTAAAACTGTCTAACATTTTCATTGCAATAGAGAAAGAGCAGTGAAGTAGCAGAAAAGAAAAAAGAAGTCTACTTTCCTTTGCTTATGCACCACTTATTTTCCCAGTGTTTACACCATTATGTACTAGAATTATATCATATTTCATAAAATAAATAGAAAAAACTCAGTCTTTGAAGGGAATCAACAACTAAAATCTGAAAGCAATAAGAAGCTTGATAATAATTCAAGCTTTCTTATTTTTCTTCTTTATTGATCCATTCCTTGACACAATGTTCTATGCCACTGACATGTGCGTTTCATAAATTCAATGTCCAAATCACTCAGTGCTTTAAAAGATAATGTAGTTAAATATATCTATAATGAAGGAATTGTTCAGAACACATTCTAGCTTACATGATCCATATTTTCTAGAGATTCCATTTATTTTCTATGTATATTTTTCTCAAAGAAACCCATGTAGTAATGACCTATGGTGTTGGAAGACCTTTCATACCAAGTTAACTGACCACAAACCCCATCCCCATTTCTCTGTGCCACTGGGAGGAGGAGGTACAGCCTGGGAAGGAGGGAGGGGTGGGGGAAGGTGTTCTTAAGGATCGTTCAATACTTCCAAGGTAAATTACAGCAAACTAACTTTCACATTGGATGATCTCAGACAGGAATGTTGTGATAAAGTAGAAGGGGAAAAAAAAGGAAGCATTTTGAACAGATAACAATACCTTCTTTTCATCAATGTACAAATCTCAGGCTTATTGTTCTTGCTTGTATCCTATTCTTTCTCAATAATCTAATCTTTCAGTGGTGCTTCTAAACATTTGTATGCAAAGTTAATGTGGTTTCAAATGACCCTAATTTATAACTATGGTCATAAAGTTTTGATATTAGACCTCTATCAGCAGGGTTTATTTTTAAACCACAACCCATAATAATCTGTTAATTTTGCCTATTTTCAATGGCTGAATCTTTTCTAGGAATGATAAGCTCTGTAGGGATTCAAACTTGTATTTTTCTTCAAAACACAGGAAAGATGTTCTATAGAAATAAAAGATCAACTAAGAAAATAAAGCCTGCTAACAATTAATTCTCTCCAAGAATAAACAAATAAAGAATATTTACTTAGAAAAATTAATTAGAAACTTTTGATAGGTATTCACAGTGCATGTTTGAAATTAACTGAGGAATGACAACATGGCCAATGATTTCCTTAAACATAAGCATGGCTAAAATGAGATCTAGTATATTTTTTACCGCAGTGTGATGTCTTTACGTTTCTGTGATAACTTTATTTTTTGAGCTAAACAGGATAAAATCTGCTCAGCTCGACCAAATAATGCACACTTTACCTTCATTGAAGGCATTTCAAATATGTATTGATGGTCACCAAAAAACACCTAAATATTCACTGTATTGAATAATCAGTATGAAATATAGCTGAGGTTCTTGAAATCTCCTAATGTATTCTCAAATCCCTCATCCTTCATGCATAGCTGCTGGCTGACACCTGCTACTGCTATCAATCAAAAACCTCAGAGAAATACCTACCCAAATGTAGTCTACAGGAGGAATAACAAAGATGAACTTGGCATTCCTTTTGCTTTTTTGTTGCCTATTTCCTAATGACAATTGCTAAGGGAGTTCATTCCAGACTAAGCTATTGGGCTCATCTGTAAGTAACCCAGCCACATGAAGCACTTTGTGTCCGCTTTTTGGAGCAAAAGGCACTACTCTTCTGTATTCTGTTGAAATTATAAATAACTTGACTCAGACCAGATAATTAAACATCCCATTTCCTGTCCTTTTTTTTTTTTTTTTGAGCAGATAATGCAAAAATATGTTGTTGGGCTTTTTTATTTTTTCCCTTTGCTCTTTAAATGCCAGCTGGGGTATTCATTACAGTTTCCCAGCTACTGTGCCAATTAGTAGGAAAAACTACGACAAGCCTATGTCAAAGACTGACCTCAATCAAAATTGAACTGCAGGTTTTTTGTGTCATAAAAATTAGAGGACAACAAGATATATTTTTCTTTTTTTAAGAGCAGAAATCTATTTAAACATCACTTAGAGAGAAAATGGCATTAAATCATGGCTGTATGTTCATAAGCTTTTCTGCCACCTCAGACAGTGCTATAGAAACCAAACCTAGTAGGAATGTCTGTTAAAAAAATAACAAATTTGTTGCAAATTGTTGTTCTTTTATTTAAGAAGCAAGAAGGTGTGACTGAGTTTGTGCTCCCCCGTACAGCTGCCAGAGGCTAATTAATGCCTGATCAGAAGAGCTTAGTGAAATGTACCCACACTACTGTTTCTCCTCAGAAGTGCATTTTTCTTTCCATATCCACATTAAATTTACTCATGTTCACTACAAACACAGGCCTGTTCCTTTTTTTAAAGATATGACTCCCTTGTGATCAAGGAAAAAAATACCTAATGATAGCCTAATAAAAAGACAAGAAGGTTAAAAATTTTAGACTATTTTAGATGTTTTTGTGTTCCTGAAATTATCCTTGTAGCTGCAAGTAGCAAGGCTATCAATTGCAATACCGCTTATTATTGTTATAACAGAGACCACAAGGATCCTTTGAGCAACTGTTTCACATACCACTTTGAGAAGTACAAAAGCAGTCAAGTAGCAAATTCTCAACTTCAAAATTCTCTTGTAAAATTCTCTTGCTGGGTGACAGAATCAAACTAGAATATTAGAGGAGGTTTTCAGGGAGGCACAACTTCAGGACAATGGCAACTTCAGGATAATGCAGCTTTGTGGTTATCTTTGACACTTGGTATTGTGCATCTGCTCTGTATTTTCTCGGTTCCGTAAGAAGTGAAATACGTATTTCGTAAAATATAAGTTCTGGTCATTGTTCATGGCTTGGTGTTCGCTACTTTCTTCAGACTACTTTATAGTCTGGGCCTAACATCCCTTACTACAGTTTCATTTTCAGTATGGTCAGCAAATTTTGATTATAGTTGAAATTCTATCAGTCCATGAGAAAGATTATTTTCAACAGACTTCAGACTGTATAGCCATCCAGATAGCCAGACTTGCACCTCATGAATAAAAGAGAGCTCTGCTTGGAGTCTGAGTGGACCATTGAAAATGGTGATCACTTCCTACTTCATTTGAGAATTCTTGAGTTACCCTGTTCTAAGGATGTCCTGAAAAAAATTTTTGAACAACCGCCTAAACGTTGAGAAAGAACATCAGTCCTTATATTACCTTTATTCTGAATAATTTAAATTCTCAAGTCAAGTTTGTTGCAATATTGTGTAGTTTTCTCCCCTGGAAGGTACTGCACTCCTTCCCTTATGGGGAACTTATTCTTTGAGTCATGAAGAATTTTGAGCAGTCTTCATGAGATTGATTAGTTTCCTCCAGATCTTGTCATGAGGTTCAGCAGGTCTGCACTGACCAGAAGGGGAAATGCCACAAGAATAATTCACACTGACAGGCTCTGGTGATCAAGCATCAAAGTAGTAACTGCAAACAGGGACAACCAGGCATCCAGCTCTTTAACTGGCTGCTGACCTCTGTGTTCAACAGTGCAGACATGCTGTAGTGCCTGGAATGAGGTCTTCCCAGGCCATATTAAGATTTGGAAATCAGCTGGCAGCATCTGTTCAAACAAAGGCCCTCAGACTCCTTTGGTTTTGCAAAGTCTCTTACTTAATTCTCTTTCCCTGAGACTATTCCAGCTCCTGGACGTTATAACTGGAAGTAAGTTGCTTCATTCAATTCCCTGTCCTTAGAAGAGAAAACCATGGGAGCAATTTTGACTCAGATAATACTGCTGGAGGGGCATACATGTAAATTTGTAATTTTTATTCAAGATTTAGTATAACAGTTGAAGTTAAAACCTCTAAGTAAATCCAATATTTTGGACTTCTGAAATGTACTTTTTGATGACTTATACATATCCCTGTATCAGTCTCAGAGAAGGACGGATTTCTTTTACTTTTCAAAGTCTGTATGAACCCAAAGCTTGTGAGAGAACAAGAGGGGAAAAACTTCATCACTCTTATCAGATGGTAGACTGTCCATTTGGCATTCTGCCTGGAAACTTGCAAACTCAATTAAATGCACATATGGTCCATAGCAGGCAGAATCAGTCTTTGCCAACACACATCCCTCTTACAGGACTTCCAAACAGTACCCACACTAGACAGCTTTTTCCACATAGATGATTTTTTCCACTTCTCCAGCTCAGCATATTGTCTTCTCTGCCCTGGAAGGATACAGGGAAGAATGCCAAGATGAACATCAGTTTGAACTCCATAGGGGTGATTTTTCTATCGAGGAGTTTTGTTGAGGAAGACAGGTATGTAGATACCTAGATTTAATGAGCAGTGCTGGTGGAATTAATAAATCTCCTCAATACTCCCTGAAGCAGCTGCTCTATTTTGAAATAACGAGCATATGGTTTCATTATATTTCATTGATTTGATCCCCTTCAGCTAAAGAAATATTTCAGGGGAATGCAAACAACTCACAGAATTTCTGCATGTTTCTCACTCCTTTTATTTTTCCTAGCTAAACAGAAAGCTGACTAGCATGTAAAAGGAAGAGCCAGAGGCAGCATTCACATTCCTTAATAGGGGTTGTGTGAGGGGTGATGGGGCCTCCAACAATAACGAGGACTTGTGTGTACCTGGAAGCTGCAGTGCTGGGAGGTTTCCTTAGAGGTTCTGTTTCTGTGAAAGAAATTGTCTGAAAGAAACAAGCTCAAGCTGGACTAACACAACCTATAAGCTGTATTCTATATTTAAAATTTCTGTTTAGAGGCTGGGGATGGGCAGGAAGGAGGCTGAGAAAACATCAAAGCAGCTTGTTGATCTAAAATATTCAGAATGTATAGAAAGAAAGGAAGTTATGAGTTAATTTTCAATTGTTTACAAGAACAAACCTTTCAAAGCACAGCAAAACACGTTTTACTTTCTTAGCTGCTAAAGCCATTCCCTGCCCAACTGTTTAGAGGGGAAACTGTATTCAATACTTTGTCCACTGTGCATCCTGCTGCTGACGTTTGAAAACCAAAATCTGGAGTGAAAGTCATTTGCAATTTTTTTCATAAGATCCTTCTAGAAACTGATTTTGAGCAGCTGCAAGCTCGTAGGCTAGCCTTTCAAAGGAGTCAGAATAAGTAAAATTTACATAGGTTTACCTTAGGTAACTGGATAGTCTTGGCACCTCTGGTGCCTGGAGGGCAGTAGCCGTTCCTGGAAAGTTTGGTGGCTGAGGGGGAGGCACCATGTTCTTTAGGTCAGCTGTGAGGAAGATGTACATTCTGCTTCTGGTTTCTTGACTCTCTTCCCTATTCATTGTCATTACATTATTCTGCAATATATGTATGTTAATATGTTCTATCTGTATATTTAACCTGTCTGTTAAATATACATATATATATATAAAAATATACATTTGTGCCATATATATGTACAGATTTACTGTATACATTACAGCTTTTTGTGTACAGCAAATCATGTAGTAACAGTCAATGAGATTCTGGTTTTTTATCTGAAAAAATGATATCGTATTGCTGAAAGTACTTCAGTTTTCCTTTTTTATTTAAATAAAATCTAGTATTAAGAATCCCTTTGAGACTGATCAGCATTTTCCCGTGTTGGTATTTTACAAGAAAAATAATCCATATATTCTTAATGCAGCAGGAGCTTTCTGACCTGCTTTAAACACCTAGTGTTTTATCAGGTAATTACTGAAATTGTGAAACAAACCAGAAGTATTCACTTCCGGGTCTTTGCCATATTTGAACAAATTACTTCTAGTTGTAGATTCAGGCCTAGAAACTACAAGACTAAAAGGAAACCCATGGTGGTATTTTTCATATACAAGAATTCTATACTTCTTAGGACAAGAAGCAATATGCTTCAATTTATTTCCAGCAGAAATAAAAGTGATCTGTGTTTTGATGGATTGTGAATTGATACTAGGATCAGTCAAAGCCATCTTTTTCTCTACTAGAACAAGCAAAATAAGCTTGGACATCACAAAAAGTGATACAAACAGTCTTTAGAAACCAAATTAATCTCCACTGCCCTTAATATGTATGAGAAATATTACATTTTCTATCAAAAGCAATTGAAAAATTTATTTCAGCCTCTGTGGTCCTGCAGAGATTGTGGCAGGTGATGTCTGCTCTTTATTTCTGATGTGCAAGTGGCAGGGAGACAGATGAATGCAGCACCTCTCTTTTTGTGACATAATCCATACACTATTAATTTTTGTTGTTGTTCCTCTAAAGCTGTGAAACAGATGCTATTCTGAACTGAAAATCACCATTCTGATATGAGCAGACACAATCCCTGAGCTACCTAGTCAACTAATTAATGCAGCATAATTTAATAAAGGATGGTAATTACTCAGTTTTCCCCATCTCGTTCCCCTCCCTGCTAATGATAACCCTATCAAGCATAGACAGGGGGTTGCGAGTGCGTGTGTGTGGAGGGAGATAATTTACAATGGAAGAGGATGAGTAAGCAGATGAAGCAGCAAATTTTTCAATGCAGGAACAGGCTTCTAAGATCTTTTAATTTCTTATATTAGGGTAACTGCAAAATGGCAGTATAAAGTAGAATAACAGTGACAACCCAGCTGTTAAAAGAGGTAGAGGGAAAGCAGACAAAAAAGGTTACTTTGCATGCATTTATTTATCAAATTTCATTTTTGTTGAAATCTTAGTAGGCAAAAGTATTTGTGGACAGAAATGGAAAAACCTCCTCCACAGGCTTTTTTCTTTCTCCCTTGTTACATCTGAGCAGGCAATGAGCTATGTCAGTTACAGCAGGACCAATCTTGGAAGCAGAAATAGTTCCTTTAAGCTTTCTTCAGTAGTCTCACCATATGGTGCAAGTTTTTCCTCTTTCAAAGGAAGGTGCCAAAAGGTGTTGCAAGCATCAATACACTAATCCAAACTTCTGAATTCTCATCCTGGCATATTAATACTCTTTTGCGTCTTTTAAAACACCTCAGAGGACTCCTAGCACACCTGTATATCCTCTGTCCAAATAATAAAATATTTATGTCATTACAGTCTGGTCCCATTTTCAATCTTTTCATTTGATATAAACTCAAAAAAAAAAAAAAAAGTATGTATATTCTCTTAAAGTAAAGAGTTGCTGAGCAACAGCAAGTTATATAGTAACTGCACTGCTGGAAAAATTTGATAAGAAGAAAAAAATTAAGAGGATTTTCTGAGTTTATAAGCTTCACCTGTTTAAAGCACATATTCATTATATTATTTTCCTGGAACTCAGATTAGATTAGATTAGATTACATTAACTCTTCCTGGAATTGCTGCACTATTGTTTATAATGTCTGAATTTTTAGCTTGATTTGGAGCCTAAATATCTCATTGAGGAAAGGGTTTTAAATAAGAATAATTAATGGAATTGATTTATTTTTAATTTGTAGAATTTTTCAAATAATACTTTCTATTGATAAATGTGATAGAGTATTGCTTAAGTGGAAAATTTAAATTTAAGAAATTTAATAAGTAAGGCTTCATGTTTTCTTAAGTTTTTCATTGACATAAAAGAGATGTTTTCAGACCACAAAATATACTGAAACTGCTTCGAATTGGGAGCCTATAAACACTTATAGATTAACTTCTCCCATTCAGCCTGATTCTGAAGGCACTTAGCTGCCTACTCAAGGAGGAACAAGGACACTAGAAAGGATACTTCAGTAGGCAAAGAACTGATACCTTCTCTTACCTACACCACATTTTTTGAGGCTTTGTCTCCTGGGTCTTGTATTTGCATTCTTCTTGAGCCCACTCTTCCCCTTTTGCATTAGACTGTCATAAAAGAACTGTTTCAGAAATGAAAATTATTTTCTATTTCTTTTTTGTCTGTGTATGCTCAGCAGACTGATCTGAGGTAAAGTCTGTAAAGCCTCTTTTTTGTTGTTCATTTCCTTAATTTCAGAAAATGAGGCAGTGATGGCCGTGCTGCAGCAAATCCAGATTGGCTGCTACTTACCTGACATAGAAGAGAAAGAAGACATGTTCCCCATCATAGGATGAACATGGACTGGTGGGAATGAGTCCAGAGCAGAGCCACAAAGATGCTAAGAGGGCTGGAGCACCTATTCTATGAAGACAGGCTGAGAGAGGTGGGGTTTTTCAACCTGGGGAAGAGAAGGTTTCAGGGAGATCTTAGAGCATCTTCCGATACCTAAAGGGGGTGACGTGTGGTACAGTTTGCCCAGAGAAGTTGTGGATCCCTGGAAGGGTTGAACGCCATGTTGGATTTTGACATTTTGAGCAACCTGGACTAGTGGAAGGTGTCCTCGCCCATGGAACTAGATGAGTCTGAGTCTTTATCTCACAGTCTGTGGGAAAATGACTGGGGACCCTGTGAACAGGTAGCTGGGGACACAATCAGATAAGACTGAAGAGTTATATTAGCATCTTAACAGGAGTTATAACAGTACAGAAATTATAGGGTAAATCACAGTTGCTGCCCCCTGGATGGAATGCTGTTGGCATGACTTGAAACCAAGTCCACGATGATGCTCCTCACACACACATCTGCCGAGGAGGATGGAATGGAGGGTGGAGCAGAGTAGGGACACTGCAGCCAGGGTCTGTGGAAATCCTTGCAGGAAAGGGAACTCGATGGTACTTTGCAGCTGATAAACCTCATATCAGGAGGATAAAGGAATATGTCCTACTGCTGAGCCAGCAGCTGTGGCAAAATCCCTCTCCTTAGATNCAATCTTGGAAGCAGAAATAGTTCCTTTAAGCTTTCTTCAGTAGTCTCACCATATGGTGCAAGTTTTTCCTCTTTCAAAGGAAGGTGCCAAAAGGTGTTGCAAGCATCAATACACTAATCCAAACTTCTGAATTCTCATCCTGGCATATTAATACTCTTTTGCGTCTTTTAAAACACCTCAGAGGACTCCTAGCACACCTGTATATCCTCTGTCCAAATAATAAAATATTTAAGTCATTACAGTCTGGTCCCATTTTCAATCTTTTCATTTGATATAAACTCAAAAAAAAAAAAAAAAGTATGTATATTCTCTTAAAGTAAAGAGTTGCTGAGCAACAGCAAGTTATATAGTAACTGCACTGCTGGAAAAATTTGATAAGAAGAAAAAAATTAAGAGGATTTTCTGAGTTTATAAGCTTCACCTGTTTAAAGCACATATTCATTATATTATTTTCCTGGAACTCAGATTAGATTAGATTAGATTACATTAACTCTTCCTGGAATTGCTGCACTATTGTTTATAATGTCTGAATTTTTAGCTTGATTTGGAGCCTAAATATCTCATTGAGGAAAGGGTTTTAAATAAGAATAATTAATGGAATTGATTTATTTTTAATTTGTAGAATTTTTCAAATAATACTTTCTATTGATAAATGTGATAGAGTATTGCTTAAGTGGAAAATTTAAATTTAAGAAATTTAATAAGTAAGGCTTCATGTTTTCTTAAGTTTTTCATTGACATAAAAGAGATGTTTTCAGACCACAAAATATACTGAAACTGCTTCGAATTGGGAGCCTATAAACACTTATAGATTAACTTCTCCCATTCAGCCTGATTCTGAAGGCACTTAGCTGCCTACTCAAGGAGGAACAAGGACACTAGAAAGGATACTTCAGTAGGCAAAGAACTGATACCTTCTCTTACCTACACCACATTTTTTGAGGCTTTGTCTCCTGGGTCTTGTATTTGCATTCTTCTTGAGCCCACTCTTCCCCTTTTGCATTAGACTGTCATAAAAGAACTGTTTCAGAAATGAAAATTATTTTCTATTTCTTTTTTGTCTGTGTATGCTCAGCAGACTGATCTGAGGTAAAGTCTGTAAAGCCTCTTTTTTGTTGTTCATTTCCTTAATTTCAGAAAATGAGGCAGTGATGGCCGTGCTGCAGCAAATCCAGATTGGCTGCTACTTACCTGACATAGAAGAGAAAGAAGACATGTTCCCCATCATAGGATGAACATGGACTGGTGGGAATGAGTCCAGAGCAGAGCCACAAAGATGCTAAGAGGGCTGGAGCACCTATTCTATGAAGACAGGCTGAGAGAGGTGGGGTTTTTCAACCTGGGGAAGAGAAGGTTTCAGGGAGATCTTAGAGCATCTTCCGATACCTAAAGGGGGTGACGTGTGGTACAGTTTGCCCAGAGAAGTTGTGGATCCCTGGAAGGGTTGAACGCCATGTTGGATTTTGACATTTTGAGCAACCTGGACTAGTGGAAGGTGTCCTCGCCCATGGAACTAGATGAGTCTGAGTCTTTATCTCACAGTCTGTGGGAAAATGACTGGGGACCCTGTGAACAGGTAGCTGGGGACACAATCAGATAAGACTGAAGAGTTATATTAGCATCTTAACAGGAGTTATAACAGTACAGAAATTATAGGGTAAATCACAGTTGCTGCCCCCTGGATGGAATGCTGTTGGCATGACTTGAAACCAAGTCCACGATGATGCTCCTCACACACACATCTGCCGAGGAGGATGGAATGGAGGGTGGAGCAGAGTAGGGACACTGCAGCCAGGGTCTGTGGAAATCCTTGCAGGAAAGGGAACTCGATGGTACTTTGCAGCTGATAAACCTCATATCAGGAGGATAAAGGAATATGTCCTACTGCTGAGCCAGCAGCTGTGGCAAAATCCCTCTCCTTAGATGAACTTGCTAAATTAAACCTAATAATAATATTAGCGCACACCTCCATCCCAAAGTTACCCACCTCCAAGGTACGACCACCCCTCACTGGGCATGTGCTCTATATTTGTTTCGACTATCTTTAAAAGTGAAGTGAGAGAATTTTACACACATCAGTGATTAGTATGTATGACTAGAGTCACTCGAGCTCCACCTAAACACAAAGAAATAGTATAAAATAAACTGAGAATGGTGAAAAGTCAGGGAAGTCTCCATCTGTAACTGCTGGGATCAGGGGATGAGCTGAGCCTGTCTTCACCCCCATAAGGATGCCTACTGGGTAAGAATCATTCTCTATGCATGATGAATACTTTGCTGAGGATTAGAGCTTCTTGTATATTTCTTCAAGTATATCTTTGCAGTCAGACACTGTCACTGACAATCTTTGAACCTTAACCTGTCATGATTTTATATGAATAAGCCTGTTATTCCATAAATTGTTGGTGTGAATCCTTTGCAGACACCGGCAGTCACCAGCAGCAGGTAACACACCCTAGTAAAGAGGAAGACCTGCTGAAGGAGTATCCCTTATGCTGGTGGTGTGTTTCCCTAAGTCAGCTGAACCACCCTCCAATCCAGCAGGGCTGCTCAGCTGAGGATGCCCCTAACAGGTCACTGACAGACCAGATGGGCACAAGAGTCTGGTCTTTCCTGGACACTTACAGACAAATTAAACACTAGGAGTCGAGTAAAACTCCTGACACTAAGGGTCGAGGAAGCCTCCTCCTCTTTTCACATGACACAGTCATTATGGATGTGATGGTAAAATGAACAGCATTGGACTAAACAAAGGGACATTCATGCACTTACAGGTATGAACATAAGAAATAAAAATATAAATCACCTCACACTTCAGCAAGAACCTGAGGAGAGAGCAGGTTAAAGCTTCTGATAGCACAATTAGAACTGTTTAATACAAAACGCAAATTTCTTAAAAGCACTTCCGTTTCACCAGAAGGTTTAACTTTCCTTGTCACTGGGTAGTCAATAGAAACATGATAGCATAAATGTGCACACAATAGTGATCTCAAGCAAAGGGAAGTCTGAAAGGGGAGATAAAATACAAAGTTTGAAACCAGCCAAATAATCCTGGATGCAGGAGATGAATAGCTCTTTAAAAATGAGTAATGCCAATTTCCAGTGACTTGGCTAATGGGAACTGAGTATACTCACAAAGGAAAATGTGAAAATTCCTTTAAATCTTAGAAGGAATTAAATTCATGGAGTGTTGAGTTGCCTCTCCTGTCAGCAAGTGGGAAAGCCCATGACTGGTCTTAGGCCGTGACTTTGTTTTCATTACAAGGGACACTCTGGCCTGTCTAGCAGCACATATATTCTAAATTATGAACACCTGCTTAATAACACTCAAGTATGCATAAGCAGACTCCCTCGAAAGAGAAGCCTGCCTGAGATCACTTACAAATCAAACATAACTGAAAGTACAGCAGTCCCATGTCACAATCTCATAACTTTAAAAAAAAAGTATTGAAATTAATATATTGCTTTGTTTTACTGTAACCTAGTCATGAAAATACTAAAATACAGTCTGATTATATTAGCTGCTAGCAGAGCAGGCTTGAGGCTTTAATATTCCATCTTGTGAGAGAACCATTCTGGTATATATTAAACATTATGTGCATCTGCCATATGGTATACAGACAAAACCAGGAAGAAAAAGGTGCATTTTAGAAAGACTTTGGGGCTTCAAGTCATTCTCATATTATATGAGATCTAATGGGGAATGGGGGGATGTGTGTGTGTGTGGTGTGTGTACGAAATCTAAAATATAAAAATCTCTTTGCAGAAAATATTTAAAAAACCTTTTGGATCCACTGAAACAGTGAAATATAGATAACTAAAATATTTTATAATGAAAATGTGAAAATAGAATGTTTTGGAAGTATCAGAACCTTTCCCCTTCTTCTCCTTGTTTCTTTTAAGAAAGAATGTATCAGGGAAGTAGAAACATTAACTGACATCACAATTTACTATCTAGGTGTTTGACAAGACGTAGGATGAAGATTTATTTGCTTTAGTTTGTCTGCCAATACCAAATGAAAAATAGAGAGATGTTCTAACTCCAGTACTTAATTATGTTAATTAACTTAGACTTCTCATCTTTAAAGTCTATAGATGCATCTCTGTGGTAGGATCCATGCTCCTATACAGACCCAGTGCCTTCAACCGATTTCCTCTTTCTAAATTTCCAGCAGTGTCAGTCGCGCATTGTATGGTTACCGGCTTCCTTCCCCTCAGGTTTACTGATCTAAGCCTTCACTGAAAGAAAGCTATTTGTCACTGCTAATATGTATGAGTAATTAAATAACATTTCTCAATTTCTTCCTTAGTTTTCTTTGCACTCTCTCTCGCTCTCATTAAGTAAATTGGCACTTTAAAGTAATAAATGCAAATTTTAAATAAGACTAGTCTGCAAGAACAATATATAACAACATCAATAGCAAGAAAAATTAGAGATAATGTTCATGCAATCAGAACCTTTTAGGGTATAGAATTGTTATAATGGCTCAAACCCACTACTAGAGTTTTGTTATCCCTCTGAAATAGTCTGTTCAGCAAGACACTTATTAATAGAAATAAATACCAATATTGTGATCCAAGAAGCTTTAAAGGCAGATGAAATGCCTGTAGATTAAAGTAGAGCTTTCATAAACTTGGAATTCTTGAGCCAGAAATCTACTTCATTTTATTGCAGTGAATCTGGGATGTTACCTTATAAAATTGCAGACATAAAACACAATACAAGTTGTTTCATGGGTACCAATTAATATGTAGTATGTTGATAGTTATTTGATAGCTCTGAATGAGCAGTAAGAAATGTTTCAATTAAACAAAGCATCACTATTTCACAATATGAGTATGAATAGTGAAAAGCCTCTTATTACAAGGCAAAGAATGTATTAAAGTAATAAATAGAGGGTTATCTCTCAAATATTCATGAACTAAGTCCTGGGGAGCTTAACTCTATTCAGTCCACAGCAACCAGAATTACATGGCTAAATCTTTGTATCACTTGGAAGGTGGCACACGTTTTGCAGGAAACGTGTTGCATTTGGTTTGTTGTGGTTTGTAGCTCAATTTTAATAGGAAAATGTTCCAGAAGGAAAGCATTCACTCTAATACTAGAAGCTGCTTTGATAGCACATAATGGTTATGAATGTAACTGCTTATAGATAACTCAGCAGGAAAATACATGGAGTCTGGTCATAAAAGCTAGCAGAAGATGACAGACTTCCTAGCTCTGTTGTTTGGTTTGTCTCTTCATATCAATTACCATCATAATTCCTGTCAATCTATCCTCCTACGTTCTGATTTACACCCAACTGCTAAATATGGTCTTTACTGTTCTCTCGAATTACCAGTTAGCCTTTTTTTGACACAAAGCTACTTATTTTGGATATTATGGCAATGTTATAATATGAGGACTTGTATTAAAAAAAATAAGAACAAAAAAATATTGCACCACTGAGAGCCCAGGTGCTGTGATTCAGTGAGCAGATGCTTTCAAAAGTGGCACTATGCATTTTTTTGCTGTGCTTTTAGAAGAATTTTACTGTGATCTTTGCATTCCATACTGCTTTATTGTGCTTAATTATCTTCTGTGTCTTCTGCCCTTAGAGGTAGAAGAGTGGCAGTTCTTCAGTTCTTGAAATGGAGGATAACACATGCATTTCATCTCATTTACTCAAAGCATAGAAGGAGGAAAAAAAGTTGCTATGGTCTTCAAACACCTGCCAGTGACAAATTACTTCAGATCCCCTTTAGAGCTATTAATAACCACTGCTGCAATTTCAGCTCTTCCCAAGTGAGGGGAAACATTTTAAATGAACTAATGCAGTGGGCGGTGAGAAACTCCTTGACGCATCTCATGCATTTTTCATCATTATTTTAGGCAATTATTTGCCAAGAAAGAGTGCAAAAGCAAAGACTCCCTTTCAATTCCTTCAGCTTCACCTGACTACATTTTAATTTCCTGATTAGTTATTCTAGGTTTTATATGCATATACATATACGTATATGTATATGTATATAAAAATATATATATATATGTTACTGGTTTTCTGTAGATTTTGAGCACCTTATCTGGAGATTAAAATTGTAATGACAGTCACAAAGTCACCCTGGGATTGCTGGGGTGAGGAGGGGGAAATTTGTGTCTTCCCTGCTGATACGACTCAAAACTGCTGTCAGACAGAAGCCAAGTTTCAGACTGCTGCACAGCAGTTGTTTCTCAGAACTCAAGGAGTCCTGGACAATCTTCATAACTTTTTCTATCATTTTGCTCTTTTCAAAGTTCAGTTTGCACTAGAGGCTACAGAAAAAATTGCTGAAGAACCAAAAGTGATTACTGGCAAACTAAAGTGAGATTGGGACTGATTCTCTCTGCCTTCAACAGATACAGTTTAGATGGTCTCTATAGGTTCACTGCTGCTAGTTTGTTTATTAAAAGTAGTAATAGTTTTCAGTCTGTTCCATACAGATTGTCAGCAGTAAGTACTTTGCTTAAAGTAGAGAATATTGTCAGCAAGATTCATATTAACAGGCATAACTTCTGAAAACAGAATAATCATGCCCTTGCTTAAAACCTTACCAGTTAGTTATATGAGGCAATTGCCACTACTGTGGTATTTCAGAGCTCTTCCTGAGGCAAAAACTGCAGCAAGTGCAATGGTAATTTTATTTAGTTATGGAAAGAATTGGAAAATGTTTAGTTGCGGCCAACAAAAATTTTAGGTAAATGCTGAGAAAGCATCAAGCTGGTTTGCTGGCATATTCAGAAAGATCATGGAAAGTCACTTCCACAGGTGGTTTTTTTGTGAGGAGAACTAGCTCCTAGAAAAGGGTAGAAGTTATTAATCCCAGATGTTGAGTTGTATGTGAATGTCTCATTTTTATAGAATTTGTGTGCTCATTTCAGGAGCAGAAACAATGAGGCTGATTCCACGATAGAAATAAGCCGTATTGAAACACGATTACACCTTGTAAAGCCTTAATGGAATATCATGTCTGTCAATAAACATCCATGACCAAAACTATCATCCAAATCAACCGCTGTCCTTAGTGCAAGATGAGCTGTATTTGCTAGGCATGAGTCAGAAGAGATTTATCATGTCATCTTAGGTAACCTGTGATATCCAAGATGTGTGCACAAAGGAAACAGATGTAATAAGGATAATCCACCTCAAGTCTTCTGCAGAACAGCAGCTGACAGACAGCTGAGATGCTTTACGGAGGAGAAAATGACAAGAACAACCTGTGCTAAAGTAAAAGATCTCACCTAATATGTCTTGCCGTTTGACTATGAAAGTTTCTTGTTCTCTGAGCAATGACTGTGCCATGTCCAGGATTTCTCAGTGCTTGGTGGTTCCATTTCTAGTCCTACCTATGCTCAGTTAACATTTGGAAGAGATGCTTCTCCCCCAAAACCTCCTAATTGCACAATTTAACATGATCACGTTAATTTTTAGTGGTCTGCAATTGAATTCACTTCTGAGTGCAAGAACTAAGTTAATTTTCTCACTTAACCTGCAAGAACTTGTGTTCACTCTTTTTCAACTGCTAGGTAAGACTAAGGAAGACAAGTCAAGCACCAAGTTTGCTTTGCAGGTCCTATCTTAGAAAGTCTGGATCTTTCCCTTGCAACAAAGAAAGGTCACCATACTTGAGATCCTTCAGTCAACCAACCCCAGCTACTTAACTTCAGCTGCTGAGTGTCTATACCCAGTATCTTTTCTGCACACTCAGAAAACACGCTCAGTTTAATATAATTTATGTTTGTACCATTTACATGTTCTTTAAATTGTAGTAAGGAATCTGAGACACAGTTAAGGAACATACTCTGCTTCAAATTTCTTGGTGGAGTTGCACCTTTTTAGAGGATGGGAAAGGGATGGGAACAAAAAAGGCATTAAACAGCAAATTTAAAAAAAGTCCTGGAGCTGCTCGAGGGAAACCCATAGGCAGTGTCCCTAAAGAAGACACAACCATTTTTCTTCAGAAGTGCATGAAAGGAAACACTGAGGATTTGGGCTGTGGTAGGTCTTAAAGCTCTCGTAGACACTAACCTTCACATTCAGATTCAGCCAAAATTTTGTCTCACAGTAACAGCATTATTATCTATGTTTTTGTGCACTAGAAAGAAGTATTTTGTTTTCTTAATTTCCTTTCTTATTTATGTCCTCTGCCTTCTTTGCAGTTGAATATTCTGCCACACACATTTTCATTTCGTGTTATAATCTGAACAGGAACATCATTGAATGATGAGTGAGATAGAAATTATCAGCCAGCATCAAAAAACTTTCATTTACCTCATGGAGCATTTACTGTTACAGAGCTTAGTCTAGGGAGTTTCAAGAGTATAAAGGGGATCTACAGTGTCTAGTCATGAAGTAGAATCATCCATTTTCGTTGCACAAGTAATTAATTTGAAACTGCAGTTTGCATTTTTATATCATTGAAATAAGGCGGAAATGGCATGGCGTGAGACATCTCTGTTGAATCAAAAGTTTCAGACTCAAATCACAAAAAATAGCAGGGAACAGTGGGGAATATTGCCTTGGAAATCTGATTGCAAGAATCAAGACCTCCCTGAAAAATGTAAAGGTGAGAGTCAGTAGGAAGTGATGTGGATATTTCTGTGATTCTGGAGTTACATACTAAATTTCAAAAACAGAAGTGAAAGATCCAAGAAAACTAGAAGTTATAATAGAAGTTATATTACAATAACAATATCCACTGAAATACATTTAAGGAGTATACCTGTCTGCTCCATACATTGGTGGAGGTGCATCTTTCAAGTCTCAGAGCTAGGAAAAAAAGGCAATAGAGGAACAAATACACTGAAGAGCAGAGATATTACCATATCTTTATATCTGCTGAAGACAGAGATACTCTTCTAAACAGTGATTCAATCCACCCATCTTAAATGCTTGTACGAGGGATTTAGTCACTGTTGCATCTGCCCATCACTGTGAACCAGAGGCCCTAGATGAAGGGGTTGAAAAAATACATCATTTTTAGATAGCAAAATCTGAAACTGAAAAAAAACCCCAAGCCCCAAAAAAGGAGAGATGCATTACACCCTCCACATATTTAGTCAGTTGCTTTTTTGAAGATGGTAGTTGCAGTTTTTCATTAGGATAAAATCATGCATTGCTTGGTAGGTTAAATGAAGCCAGACTCCTCATGCATGCCTGGAGAATATCTACTAGCAACAGGAAAGTAAGATGAAAGAACTGGGATGAAAGACTACACATAGAGAAAAGGGAAATTATTTTAAAAAATAGAAATTTATTTTAAAATATTCCTGAGTTACTTTTAAAGCATGATTTATTTTTTCCCATGAGACGCCTATAACATAATACCTAATGTTTCCTTGTGCATTTATTTCCATTTATTTTTTGATTGTAAAGATTCACCTGTCAGCAGGTGCTCACTGAAAAGTGCAAAGAAGTAGGATTTTGCAGTGACTGATATATTTTTCATTGAAGTACATGAAGTAGGAAAAATCAATGAAAAATAATATCAAAATCTAGTTTAGAATATAAAAATGCTGCATCTGTTGTCTAACCTAATTTACATTCTTTTTAGTGTCTGAATTTCCAGATGCAATGATGAATATTGAGACACAGTAATATTGTTCCTTTCAGTAAAGGACCTGAAAGACAGAAGTACGTGAAAGTAACATTTAATCATTGCACAAGAGTGCAGTGTGACAGAATTTTTTTTTTTTTACCATGCCTTTACTACTGAGTAAAAGACATAAGTCTATTTCCTAAATGCTTGCAAGAAAAAGAAAACAATAAATGGAGGTGCTGGAAATCCTGCAAGATTCAGCCTTCTGTGTGTTGTGTGTGTGACCTCATGCCTCTTGAAAACCTGAGGCAATACAAGAATACACGAAGTTTGTTAAAGCCATAGAAAACTAAGCAGTGAAATAAGTCTTCAAAAGGCAAAAGGTTGTTTTAAAAAGAAAAGTAATAATCACATGTGATTATGGGTTAGATTTGTGTTGGATATTAGGAAAAGAACAGCCTATGCTATGAAGATAATTAAAAACTGGAATAGAGTGCTCAGGGAGGAGCATAGTAAACATCCATGGGGAGCACAGGCAACATCTGTGAAGGGTATTCTCATCTTGGTTTTTAAAAATAGGTTGTGCAAGGTTCTTTCAAGAGTGGTTTCAACACATTTGTTCCTTCTGTTGGCAAGCAGTTGAACTAGATTGGTCTCTGAAGGTCTTGCTGAGTTCTATATTCTGTAGTTATAGGAAATCCAGGTTACTTGTTAGCACAGAACTGAAAAATGCTAAACAAGGTGGCAGTCAACACACAGTTATTCCCACGTCGAGGTTTAATAGATTACATGCCATTTAATGTGAGCACAGAGATATAAATGTATGCTTGACTACAGAGAAAATAGAAACCCCTACTATTTGTAAGAAAATGCTACTTTCATCAGAAAAAATATCAAAATACTCTGTGCATTCTGACTTAAAAAGATACATTTGGTGTAGCAGTAGTGTCTTACCTATACTGTAGGCCAATAAAGCTCCTTTTTACTTACCTGAATTAATATCTTCTTTTGTGCACCAGAGAAAATCAGAGAGTTGGCTAAGAAGCAAACACAGAATTACATAGCCGTAGAGTTGACTGGCAAAAAGGTGCCATGTGGATCCTGAGTTTCATGGAAGCCTTTCTTGGCCACTGGGATGTTGCAGATTCGTTTACAAACTACGGCATTGCAGAGCCTAGACAGTTAATCTATGTGTTTTCACAATAGGTGTGAAGACAAAGATAAATAAAATGTTCTTGTGCTCATGATGGCCTGGTTTCAGCCGGGGTAGAGTTAATTTTCTTCCTAGCAGCTGGTATAGTGCCATGTTTTGGATTTAGGGTGAGAATAATATTGATAACACTCCAATGCTTTAGTTGTTACAGAGCAGTTTTTACACTAAATCACTAAAGGACTTTTCAGCATCTCCTGTGACCCTGCCAGCGAGTAGATGAGGGGCACAAGAAGCTGGGAGGGGACACTGCTGGGACAGAAGACCCCATATGACCAAAGGGGTATACCAAACCATATAGAATCATGTTGAAAAATAAAACTGGGTGGAGCTGGCTGGTGGTAGTGGAGGAGTGTGGGGCGGCCATCTCACTCCTTTGCGACTGCCTGTTTAAGCTCGACCCACAAGTTTTATCTTCTGACTGATTCTTTCCCTGGCCCAACGAGTGAACAGCTGCATGGTGTTTAGCCCTATGAGGGGTTAAACTATGACACAGGAAGACCAAGAAAAAGTCACAGTTGTTTGCAGATGGATTTGCCTTCCACCTTGCCAGGATTTTACACCACAGGTGTCCAGCTTCATCTTAAATTTTGTCTTCATCCTCTTTCACCTAGTGTATGAAACCTAATATGCAAAGCTGTAGTAATATATTTTTAATTTGCAGAGAAAAGTGAGAGAAACTGGACTTTATATGAAGTTGGTTTGGAAATAATTATGAAAACTTTTTCTTCCATAATAATGAGTATAACAGAATTAATTATAATTTAATGAAAATTAAATTGTATTTATAAACATTCCTGTATTTTTTTTTAATATGGCAGTCTGTAACTACGTTGTTTCCTTACGTCTGTCAAGAATTCCATGTAGCACTGAAAGAAAAAGCTGGTTTATATGCCTTCTAATCTGAGACAGAATGTCATTTATTTTAATTACCAGAGTTCTCTATATCACTTGCCAGTGAGTCTGTAACTTTACTAGGCTTGCTCTTCAGTAAGGCCCTGTAAGCACTCACAGCATGGTGATTACATAGATATGTTCTCAGGATCAGGCTTCAGTTCAGAAAGCATTAATACAGTACCATGAATGACAGTTCTGGAAGTCTTCCTTACACCAATATAACCAGCAATTTCTCACAGTATGAAAAATTGTGCTTCATCTTCTATTGCCTTGTTCCACACACTGAAATGACAAGGATTTTTCTTTCCCTCTCACAAGAATCAACAGCAAATGTCAAGCAAAGAGCGTCAGCAAGGGGGTGCCAGCAACAGAAAGAGGTACTATTAGCAAAAGTGCAAATGTGCAGTTGTTAATGTTGGAGCTGCAATGAAGCCCAAAGACTGACTGGATTGCTGTGTTCTGCAGCAGGCAAATGAAGAGGTAACTCATCAGGCATGAGCAGCCCTGCTCTGTAACAGAGGTGACTTTACATTTTCAGATAACACCTAAGTTTCCTAAAAGAGCAAGAATGTGTCACCAGGGGGAATTTTCATTTCATTTTTCAAATCCTCATTTAGTATGCACTATAACTGGAAGATAGACCCAAGAAGTTCTGTGTTGAATTATGAGCACAGATACAGAGATTCCAAGAAATTTTCTCATATTCAGTCCACACTGGAAATCTTTTGGTGTTCTCTCCTTTCACTTTCTTATAAATAAATATTATACCAAGTTCTTCCTGAGATGATGACCTACTGCATGCTTTGTGAGATCATTTTGTAACCTGATGATATGGTTCAAGCACTTGAACACCTCAGAAACTTTTCAGATATCATCCTGTGTAATTCTGGGTGATTTTTAATACCTTCCAGGATTTATTGGACTGTGAAAAAGCATGAAAATAACCACTCTTGTGTAATGCTTCTCCTTCTCATGTACTAAAGAGACCAAGTACAGCAAACTGAAGACATTAATCATCTGTAAAGGTAGGAAACAGATCTTAGCCCAGCATTGGAAATTATGAGATCTGGGTCACATAACCTTTGACAAATTGAGCTCCTGTCGACAAAACAGAGACTCAACTACATTTTTCAGGGTGGTTAAACAGAAACAAGAGCATACAGTTGATCTATCTCCTGCTTTCCCATTCTTATTTTCACATATGATAATCAGCTGAAAGGATTTGAGTATGTTTTCTAAAACTGAAAAGGCCCTTCCCCTTAGGATAATACATACAATATTAAGGTATTTGGTGTGAGAAATCATACTGTGAGTGAACAGAACAGTCTGGAGCAGGATTAGAAAAAGCGACACATTGGCAATTCCGAGTATTCCCTCTTCTCAGAAGTAAAAGTTTGCCCAGGAATCCTTGCAGGCACCAGGCCCTGTCTTGACAGAATGGATGTGAGCAGGGAAGGATTGGACTGAAGCACTGCTACCCGATGTCCATGGCACAGAGGTGTTGTCAGTGTATAAATGAAACCAAAGTAATGCCATGGAGGTAGCCTGAAGGACGTATGAGTCTCTCAGTGTCATCCTAAGGGGGGAAATGAAACATTATGCTTCAAACCAAGCAAGTTTAGGGGTTATTTTGCTTTGGTAATCTGGTTGATTGGTTGATTTTTTTTACTGCTCCATAGTAAGTTGCGATGACAGCTCAAAATTGGAAACCTTCATAGAAGTCCAAACTAATAATCTTCTTATTCAAAAAATGAAAATAATTATGATACCATATGACCTCAGCAATAGTTTGGTCTTCTTTAGAAGTACAGACTTGGGAAAAAGCACTAAATTACCAAAATAATTCCCATATCCCTTTCAGAATACAAACAAAGCATGCTTCTATACTGACAATGGGGTAGGCAGACGATCAACAGGGTTGGCACCTTTTAAATAGAATCACTAATGCTTTTTGTGTGGCAGTGATGTTGCAGCCTTATTGGAATTGCAAAGAAGATGAAGAAGGGCAGGAGAGGTGAACAAAGTGATAAAGGATTTTAAATGATCCCTTTGTGCAATATGCAAACTCCTCTTTACTTTACTGTATTCGTTAGGTCTGGCTGAATTACTTCGGGTGAATAATTTATGTCACTACTTTTGGATTTTTTTCTATCAAATGGACTATTTCAAGGTCTCTACATGAAGTTGAATCATGCCTGATTAATACTTTGGTAACCTTATTCCATATTTACAATTTCAAATAACACCGAATTATTTGCAACCATATCTTCATGTGAGTTTGACCAACCAACACCAGAGGGTTTTCAAAATAATAAAAATTCATAATGTATAAATAAAAAAATCTTTTGAAACATACTTTTAATTTTAAAATGAACCTATAAATGAATCAGCAATGAGATTTTTTTAATGCCCTTCAGGGAATGCAGGAGACATGGTAAACATAGTGCAGGTTTCTTTGGAACTCCCTGTCTTCATAGTTGATTTGGGATACAAAAATAAAGTTTTCATCTGATTGTACAGATTGCATAGAAAATAACATACAGGCAGAATTTAGAGCTGCATTTCAAATGGTCCACAGGACAGGCAATTTCTGGGGCTTTGAAACTGGTATGATTACAGAGAAGTCATTGTTAGAGGAGCAAGGATTATTCCTCCATGGGTGATTTGAATCCAGAAGGCAAGACAGAAACAAAGCACTTGTACCCAGATGTCCCTTATCTCCTTCCTTCAAACATGTGAGCTGCATGCATTACAGTCCTGCCCCAATTTGTCTTCCGCAGGAACCACACAGAATTAGTATTCTGCTTAACAGCAGCTTCTCTGGGGTATCCTGAAAGAGGGGAATGGGAATCCACAAAGGTCCAAAATGTGGAGACCTTTTGACTTAACAGCCTCTCTTATTTGCAGGCAAAGCCCCTGCAGCCTATAGAAGTTGAAATAAATTAAAGTATCCTAGCTCTTATTGTTCGCTCTGCAACTTTGATTCTGTGAGTGGATATGAATTCAGAATCCCTTATAATGCTATATGGATAACTAAACATCTGTAACTGCTCTTATTTTAGGAAAATATCAGTATCTTCAGAAACAATTTACTGATCACATAGGAAATGAAAAAAAATGCTGTTCAGCAATGGTGTTGACTCTGCAGTGGCATGAATTGCAGAAGTGGGTACTCTAAAAGTACAAAAAGAGGTCTTCGACTAAAGCCAGAATGCTGGTTTATTATCTGGAATGGAAGCATTTTATAAAATTACTCTTTATTATTATGATTCCTCTTTAAAATAGCTGGAATTGTCAAGTTGTTTTGATTCGTGTACTGAAAAGACGATTAGAATTTTAGATTTGACAGAACAATCCTAATAATTCAGAACTGCCAGAATTTGTATTTATTACTTTCATTTTTTAATTTGTATTTATTTATGTTGCCTGTGTGAATTGTACCTAGCAGATGATTAATATATTTTAACATAGCTTTTAAGAGAAGGGTAATAAAAAATGGTCAGAGGTAGGAGGGTGCTAAAACACCTCATAATTCAGTGCATCCTTTATTGAAGTGATTTAACCCTATCTCCCTATTTCAAATAATGTTCTACATCAGATGTAGTGTTTAAAAAAATCAAATATAAATTAAAAAATCTATTAGTTGTCTTTCTTTGAGCAAAAGACAGTTTGAATCTGATCATATTTCACAACTAACTCAACTTCAGAGAGCAATGCCTTTGAAAGCTTTGTCTGAGGCTTTGTCCAAAGGACACTACATAAAGGACCAACTGTATTCTGTTATTAAATGGTTTTGTTGTTAGCATTTTTAAATGAAGGCTGCCCTCATCTTGTTTTGTTCTTCACTGAGACATTTTAGCAGATAAGAATGCACTGCATGCACAGAGAAACAGGAAACACATTCTTTAAACAATTTCAATAAATTGTGTCCTGGCTTTCTTGGTATTGTTTTGCTGGAAAGAAACCCCAAACTATAGGTCCAAAATAAATCAGTGTTTATCATAATGCTTTGAATGTCAATAGATTTCTATTGTTATTGTAGTAAAAACAAGCTACCATATTTAGTGGTTTCATCATTAAGGAGAACATCAGCAGAACTGAGAATACAATATTCATATTTCGTTGTTGTCTTTAGGGCAAACAAGTCTTTCTGCAGATAAGTGTGGTGTGTGATGAAAATGATAATATATTAAGACTTGATTTTGTAAGTAAGTGAAGGTAGTTTGGCTACAGAGGGATGGTCAGTCTGTGTATGACCTGCTATAAGACTGGATCTTATTTTTTGTGACTTATGACAAGAGGTTTCATATATCTTCCCTCCTTAGCCTTTCTTGTTTTTATACTCAGAATATACACAGAATCACAGTATCACAGAATCACCAAGATTGGAAGAGACCTACAACCACTTAGTCTAATCATCAACCCAGCTCCACCATAATCACCCCTAAACCATATCCACTTCCAGACATCTCTTGAACATTTCCAGACATGGTGACTCCATCAGCTCCCTGGGTAATCTATTCTAATGCCTAAACTCTCAGTGAAAAATTTTTTTCTACTATCTAATATGAACCTCTCCTGGTGCAACTTAAGGCCATTTCCACTTGTCCTTTCACTTCACACAACAGAAGAGACTGACCCCTACATCACTGTAATCTCTTTATGTCTTTCTAATACAAATAATATTTCTTGTGGGAAGAAATGATAGGACCATGGCCAGTTGTTTACGGCCAACTGCCTTGTTCCCAACTAGATATACAGCAGTGCAGTGTTGCTATTAGATAAAAATCTAATTTAGTGTTCTAGCTTTTATCTTTGGTTACTGCTGGTTGCTCTTACATGCTCACTGGCATCTGTGTTCAAGTTTACATTGGTCTTAATTTTTTTAGGTACTGCCTTGCAGTAATTTGCTCAAATGTGTGGATTTGAGGATGCTTTTGGAGGGGCCACCAGTTTTAACATCACAGAGTTTTATTGAGTGATTTTTTTTTTCTTCTCTCAAGAATAAGGAACAAGATTTAATTTTGTTTCCTGGATTTGGATGTACTCACAGAAATTAAAAATTTGAGTTCCCGTAACTCTTGTGTTGCTTACTGGCTTTGAATTATGACATTACTTACTTCATGTGTCTTTCTGACTGCAAAGCTTCTTACTCTCTCTCCACACTCCTCTTAGTCAGATTGCAGCTGTCACCATTCTTGGATATCACGTGAGAGCATTCAGCAGCAGGTGCCTGGGAACACAGCAAGAGTAGGAAAAGTGCACTTCTCCCTGCACATTCAGTGATAATTTGAGTATTAGGTGGTGATAAGGGCTATAGTCATCTTCAGGAGAACTGTAAGCACTTGCAGCCTCATAATTTTAAATGCATTTCTCTTTTAAAGAGGCTTTTACAATTTGGGCATCACCATATTCTGTGAATTTAATACTACTGAATTTAATACTGAAAATTTAGGTTCTCAGTTCTTCCTCTCTTGGAAAGACATTAATGATCTTTTATATCTTTTTCATAACATTCCTCTTTTATCAGTTCTCATAAGTCCTAATCTATTCAGTCCTTGTACAGAAGCAGTTTCATACCTCCAGTCATCCTTTTCTTCCTTCTCTCTGTTGTTCTTGGTTCTGCCTCATTTTCTTGACACAGAAGTGATCGAAATAATCCACATAGCATTCAAGATATGGACTTTCTCCGAGCTGGATTGTTGTTTTTGTCTCCTTTTCTAGATCTCTCACCCCCATTTCAGCGCCAGATATGTGTTTGTAAACTCTGTTGAACAATGAGAAGATGAACAATCTACAGTGATTCCAAAGTCTCTTCCCTAAACAAGAGGAACCAGCTTGGTGTCCATCAGGCTATAAGAGCTAGCAGGATGATTTTCCTGTACAGGATTTTTGTATTTCTTCACATTTCAATCAGAGAAATTAACAGGTAGGATAGTTAGCCCTTCTGTTATACATTACTTTATTCATTGTATACCTTCTACCATTATTTCCCTTATATGCCTGCCCAGCAGATTCACTGACTTTGGTTGCAACTCTGTCCTGAGATGTGATAAATGTACTTGTTTCACTACATTCATTCCTGAATCTACTGTTGGTTTTTTTTTTTTTGTTCCCCATCACAGACAAAGCTTAATCCTCTTTTTTTTTTTTTATCAGTGTATATCCCCTGCAGCACCTTTCTCCCCTGAGCTGAACTGGTTTATTGCTTGTAACTTTGCATCTTGTTTGCTGCTTTGTAAATTTGCCTGGGGCTTCTCAAACTTATTACAGCCTGTTAATAAATGCCATCTGCTTTTCTGAATTATATGATGAAACATATGGGTCTTCGCCATGTATCTGCCATCAGTTCTTACTTTCAAAGTTGATACTTTCTCTTAAGAATGTAGAATTATATTTTCACTGGTATCTCTTGCAGCGACTTGAATCTAGATTTGTCTCATTTAACTTCGGGGACCTACCTGAGGTGCCTATAATAAGAACACAGTTGTCTTTGGTTCATTGTGGAATCAATGCAGCTCAAGTAAGCATAAGATGATTCACTCCATGTAAGAGTCGGCTCAGAAATCTCAGAAATACCTGTCTTTCCCTAGCTGAGACTAATATGCAGAACCTCAAAGACTTGTGCTGGTGATTTAGATACTCCAATTGCATGCTGATGTTAGGTGAATTGATTCCAGGCTGTGGTATTTTAAAATGCGAATTCTTCAGAGCAACAAACTATTGAAAATCTTGGTCTTCAATAAGGAAATAGAACAAAAACAAAGGGGCAAAAAATAAAGAAAGAAAAATAAATAAAGGAGAAAAAAAGGTTATTAAACGTCCTACTTTATCAAATCAAAAAATATACAATATTCTCAGAATTATCTTGACAAAGATCAGTCATTGTTTTTGTGAGCAGCTTACACAGCAGTTGTTATTGCTGGTACTTCCGGACAAGACAAATACATGTGAGTATAAATGTAGTTCATATGGATAAAAGACTACAAAAAAAGCTCAAGTGCCACTCAAATAAACTTTAAAAAGAAGAGGAATAATTATTTTGCCATATTCTTCCCCTACTAGAAGTCATCAATCTCATCTGGCCTTGACCCTGGAAGAGAAAAATAAAGGACAATTGGGAGGGAACATGTTTTCTATAACAGTTCCTTCAACAAACAGAAAATTAGGTATTTCTGCTGGATGAAATAATAGGGATTTTTCTATTCAAAGTACAGATTAATGTTCTGTGAGGTGCTTGTTTATGCATAATGGTACATATGAAATTATTCAAAAGACTGCGATGACCTGTCACAAGGGCTGTATACACTGTCATATAGAATGGACAACATTCCCAGCCACATGCTATTTAGCTTATTAAGGTCTGAGCCTGTGCCAGGATAACCTTTTTGCCTTAGTCAAGGGAAGCCCACAGGAATGTGGCCCTAATAGGATGAGTGTTGTAGTTTGGAACAAAAATGTCTGGAAATATCACAAAAGGGACCTAATTTTCTGTAAAAATTATTTTCTTTTCTCTGTTTTGAATTCTCTGTGCACTCTTGAGATTAAAGGGGATAATAAATAGGTTGCTTCTTGCATTAAAGCAAAAGGGGATTTTATTAAATAAGTTTTCCCGCCTATTACGTAAAACACCTTTTCTGACCTATGCAGAATTCAGTAATTACCAACTGAAAGGAGCCTAGCCCCCCATTACAGAATTACCTGATATTACCTGATAACTCTGCTATTGTTACCATTCTCTGATGAGGGCAAGGGCTGCACAGAGCCCTGAAACCATCTCTACCTCAATTTCGAAACACAAGACACCTAACCTAAAAGAGCAAGTCCTCTAGACCTCTTCTTCATTCAGCAGTTGCTCTCGAGGTGCCAGCATCATTCCTTCTTCAGGTTAGAAATTTAAGGTGGTTATACTCAGAAGACTATTTAGATTAAGTTTATGGAGCTAAAATGCTCTTTCCTTTTGAAATGAAATATTTCTGGAAATGTTTTCCTTCTATCACGTATATAAGCAACCACAAGGTCTGAGCTAGGTGTTTGTCCCATCTAAGCCTTACCTGAGAGCACAAAGGGGCAGAAGGCCAATAAGGCTGGTAAGTTTTCTGTTTGTTCTCTGTGAAGGTCAATGCAACAAGGATATAAATGTGAAGACAGAGAAGTTCATTGGTCCACTGAAAATGTACAGGATTTTCTATTACTTTTCGATTAGATAAATCATAAACTGGAGAAACATGCAGAAACTCAAGAAATAGTTGTCCACCCATCCCAGTATTGAAAGTGGCGGGGAGCAGGAGCATTGCAGCAGACCTCTGAAAAGACAGAGATGAAAGAGAATGAAGGGGAGATGGAGAGCTCACTGTTGAATATCATTTAGTGTTTAAAGTTCTGAAAAGAGCTATTCTCTTTTAAATAATCTCTTCTGAATGTACCAAAAAAATAGCTAGCCAGATGCTAGCTTCACTGTATAACAGCCTTTTTATACTGGCAACACTAGAAATAATTAGTATCTTCATAGCATCAGGCAAATTGGCTCTATTGAATAGTCAGATATAAAAATGTGTGGAAATCTGTTGTCAAGGAGAATCTTCAACCAGTGTTCTTTACAATAGCAAAGAACTGGATGGTGCGAAACGATTCTTGCCCAGACCTAAGTGATTTGGCATGGATGAGGCTAGGCAGAAGGGAAGGAGGTAAATTTCTTTCTCATTTCTCGGAGCATCTCTCAGATATTAAGGAGGAAGGCTGAATCCTCGAGGTCCAGAGACTTTATGACTGTGCTGGAGTATATTCAGCAGGGGATTCAGAGGCCGTTTCAGCAATACAAGTGCACGTAAACTCAAACTCTCATAAGTTGTAAGAGAACTGGACTCAGGTGGGACAACACAATTAGAAACATATGCTTGGTTTTAAACACTGTAAGCACATTTTGTAGCTGGGAACAGCTGTTGTTATGACTGTTTTAAATATCTAAGCACAGGAAAGGACAAGGGACCTCCAAAATATATGTGACAATAATAAAACTACAGCCTTAATGGAATTTGCTTCATTTTATTTAATTAAGGGTGTGGGATTAAGAACCAAAGCCATTTTAATATTTATTACCTAGAATATTTTTTATATGTTTTCTCCTAGTCATTGCTCATGAAGAAATTTTAACATAGATGTTTAATTTTACAAAACCTTAGAGTTCAATCCTAATCATGTCAGCTGTCCAAAACACCTCACAGGAGTAGACTTATGACAGGATTTTTAAGGCACACTCTCTCTTTTCTAGAACTAGTTAGAGGCCAGGCTAACTACCCTTAGAAAAGTGACACTGGACAGTAGGAAACTAAACCTGGGCATTGCTGTATGGGTCACACAGCCCTGTGCAAGAGTCACAGGACATCTGTGGCCACATATTGAGTATGTTTCTGTTGCCTAGGGAGACCCACGTGAAGCTTAGTCACATGTACAGGCAGATGCCACATATATTTAATAGCGAGATAAATCCCTGCCTCTGGGCCTGATTCTGCTACCAACACAGACACCTGGTATCATATGAAATGTCCTGGGCTCTCCTGCCTAGCATTTGCTGCTATTTATATGGACTTGGGTCTCCTGTATGTCCTGTGTCATAACTGTCAGCTGTACGTGAACGTCTGATAGTTTATATCGTGATGAAACTGGACACTCATATGTCAAAAATCACTGTATCTGAATCAAGCACAATCACCTTTCCAGTGATTCCAGATTCATTCAGAATTGACCAGTTAGTAACTAGAGATAGAAATGCCCACTTGCCTTTAGCACAGGAGATATTTTGAGAAAAAAAATTGTTGCTGTGCTGTTAAGTTGCTGTTCTATGCGTTAATAAGGGTCTAAGCCTTTGAAATTGTTGTTAAAAACTCAGGACACTTCTCAGTTTATCCAAAACCAGAAAATAAGGATAGACTTATGCACTTCATAAATCACCAGCATTTAGTATTCTCAGGCATCAATAGCAACACCAGCTGATATTACATGGATGAATTCTCATGGGAAAGGTTCTTTTCTCATGGGAAAGGTCCCGATTGTAACAGGAATTTACACAATGATATCCTATTGGAAATTACTGTTTCATAACAGTTGGAATAACCTGTATGAATGTAATAGGATAATATTTCTCTGGGAGAAAAGAAATTACCTGATTATCTTGATTTTCCTATAGTGGTAGTGTTAAAACATATTTTGTTATATCGTCCTTGTTTACATGCAGGCAGTTCTGAATTTTATTTGATATTTAAATTGTTTTGTTATCATAGTATATAAATGAAATAATATTTCATTTATATGACATTTAACATTAGAAAATTGTTGTTGTCTTCTTGTAGGGTTTTAAAAAGTCCGAGAGTCCGAGTTCATTCTTCTGGGGAACTGAGGGAAGTGTTCTTTTCACTGATAATTACAAAAATCAGGCTTTTTTGGTAATTTGTGAGGAAAACAACCGTAAATGCTGGACTTCCCCTTCAGAATGTGAGATTTGGTTTAAATGTGAAATATGGTGTCCAGCCTGCTATATAGCCATGAGTGCTCTGTCCTCACTGCTGCAAGTAAAGCAATGAGCAAGAGAGGGGAACTGTGTCATTGTTGTGTTCTGTACTAATTGTCAGTCCCCTTGTCCAGCTCTGTATCCAAACCAAATTCCCTGCCACAGTTTTGGAGAGAGAAGGAGAATGCTGAACAGCTTGAAGTTTTGAAAAAAATAATGAAAAGCAATATATCTCCATCCTCATTCACATATTGTTCATTCTACTCATACCTTTTTATTGAAAACATATACACCAGAAATGGATCTCATTTTTCATTCTTTTTTTTTTTTTTCTAAGAGTGGCATTCAGAAGGGCAGACTATTTTAATTAGCAGCTTCTAATACATCTAAGGTCTATTACGTCAGGCTTGGAAGAAATTGATCCTTTCACAGTGAGAGCATTACAAAGAATTCCAAAATCCTTTTTCAGTCCATGTGATCTCTGCTGAGGTGTATTCACTGGGAAATATCTTTCATCACAACACAGGGAATTTCATGGTAGTATATTAACGTTAAGAATGCATTTCCATAATTTTTTCCATAAAGCTTTTGGTAAGAATTTTTATGTGCTGCCACATACTACAGTGTCTGTGTGTATGTTCCATGGCATGTAGAATTATGATAGCATAAACCTGAGGTACAGCGTAAATGTCAGCACCCTCCCTCAGCTGTCTCATGAAACCAGCTCAGCTTCTTAATGTGTCAACTTAAAAGTAAGTAGCTGCCTTACATCTACTGTATTCACCTACAATAGAGAGGCATCCACCTCTGTATTGCTGCTATTTTAGAAAATAGCTTACACTGACAACAATTCTGTTTTCCTTTAGAAAATCCTTGAAACAAAATGGTCATATCTGTTGCTTTCTTGTCTAAAATAAGTATCTGTCATTTATACTACACCAGACCCTTAGAGAGCACTTTTCAAAAGGTAATAACTATTTTTTGCAGCACTCAGTGCATTAGGATTTGCTCATTTGTCAGCTGAGTAGCTGAAGATGTAAGGAGGATAACTGACTTAGTCAAGGCTGCACATGAAGTTCATGATAGCAATAGGTATAGAGTTCAAATCTTTTCTTTTCACTGCTCTGTTGAATGCTTTTCCACTTTGTGAATAAAAGACCATTTTCTTATGTTTTTCTCAGGACTGAGGAAATAATTCATCAGTGAGGAGAAATAAGCTGTTCATTTTTTTTTTCTTTTTTTTAATATACAGAAATTTTCTCAAATTTTTAGAATTACTGTCCAGCTGGATAGCAATCAAAGCTGTTTTGCTATTTGCTTTACGGATGATTTTTCACCTACTCCAGATCAGGTGGCAGACTCCAGTACTTTGTCCAAAGAAGGAGTTCCTGAGGTTTAGGATGGGATATCAGATTTTCCAAAGATAAAAACTCTCCTTGCCAATACACAGTTGCTTGCTCCAATAACAAAGTATAATTTTTCTTTTTTTTTAATATAATCCATAAAAGTAGAGTGGGTATTTATTACATTCATTTTATACTTCCCTCTGTAAAACAGAACTAAGGACTTTACTTTCAAGAAAGATGCATAACTGCATGAGCAGTGATTCATCTTGCCAAATGCAGTCATCTGGGTAATAGTTCACAATGCTCACATATTAGAACTGACCCGTTCAGGTGTGGCAGTCCAGTCTGAGACCTCTTAAGTTTACTGAGGTGAATTTTGTCAATGTTGCATTCTGTTGCATCCAGAAATTTAGGACCATTTATTCTTCTCAGCCCAGCTGAGCCATACACATTAGAAAGCAGATTTTTCCTGTCCTTCTCATGGGCATAGAAAAGAATATTGAATTCCAGTGGCAGACAGATTAAAGGAAAAATTGGAAAAAGTTGTGCTCTTTCTTCTTCAGTTCTGTGGCTCTTTCTGAGGCCAAAAACCAGACTAAAACCAGGAGAGTGGTAGTAAGTCCATGAGGTTTTCTAAGGCTGATGGGCACTAAATTCTGTTTGCAGGAGGTACCATGAAGAATTTAATAATAAAGTCACAACACAGAGGTGCATCTGTGATCAGATCACTTCACTTGTATTTCATTTAACTGCCCTGTTGGGAGGAGAAAGTGTTATTAGGAACAGTCTTAAGAACAGCCACTGGCACATTTTCCTTGAATGTATTGAGTATTGTCTGGAAAAATATGAGGGAGTAAGGGTAAAACAAAGCCTGTGAGCTTCCTTACAATTGATACCACAAATTGTTTCCTGTCACTAAACTCAGCTCTGCCTTGGTCTTGTTTTGTTTAATAGGCAGACTTAGTCTGAAATTCTAAATTCACCTTTGTCAAGTGCTATGTTCAGTGAAGTCAACACCCATGGTTTTGGCCCAATATGATTTGAATGCTGCTTTTGTTTACATTATTTAGTTAAAGCAATTTTTCTATTTTTCATTTCCATGTAATACACATGGCAGAAAAAAATTTCTATACAACAGTACTGACAAAAGTTGAACCTTGTCTTCAGATTATAAGATTCCATTAATTCTGAAAGATAGCACAATTTGATGCCTTATTTTTCAGCCTCAAATGAAATTTCTTCCTTTCTTCTCACCTGTGTCAAATTGTCCTTTTATACCTAATTGATTTCTCATTCCATCCGCATCTGTGTAAATTTACAGTTCCATAAATCAGGATGCAAATGCAGGCTGAACAGCCCTACTGTGTAGGTGTGAATAGGTCACTGTGGCCATAATTAGCAATACACCTGTTGATGTTGATGGCTATTTATTGTGCCATTGTTGTATTGTGTCAGAGGAGCCCAAAGATCAGTTTGTTATCTAGAATTCCTGACTAAATTTGGCAGAGAGCAGTGGAAATGAAATTATAATTAAATTATACTAATTTTATCTCACTCAGCAATCACAATTTTTTTAAAGGACAGGTTTGATGCACTGAGAAAATTCTTAAGATATATTTTACATTTGTGTTTATTACTTAAAATTGTTATTTGATAGAAGAATTAATTTACACTATTTGAAAAAGTAAATGTTTTCCCTGCCAAGTGCTAGTCCTTGTATGCAATTACATTTAGGTAAAAAATCACGGTGATGGTGGTAAGAACATGGAATGGGAGCCCAAAGGGGGTCCCCATCCACAGAGATATTGAAAACTTGGTTGTGCAAGTTTGATTGACCTGGAAAATTTGATTGACCTGGAAGTCATATTCTCTGAGAAGTGTAAGAGTTCTGAGGAATTATCTGTCTCATATTATATGCAAAACTGATTCTGATCATTTGAAGCAAACGCCAAACTGATCAGCATTGCTACAGCCTCTTGCTTTCCAAATTGCAATGCCTTACTCACTGCCAAAGAAAACTTCATATTCTCCCGAGGTAAAACAGACATGTCTGTACTTTGCACCCTAAATTTCTGATGGAGGCTGCTATTAGAAATGATGCAGCCTCAGTGACGTATTTGCTTTATCGTGCAACTGCAAAGGGGCATGGGTATTGACACAAGGGATTTCCTGTGACATGTCAAAGGCATTTTCATTTACCTGCAGAAGACAGCAAGTGGCAGTGTATGAGGATTAATATATCAGGACGGTACATTTCCTCGTTCCTGTGTTTTGACCAAAGGTTGCCTTTAAGTGTCCTGAAATGGAATCCCTAGGGGTAAAAATGTAAGAAATGAGGGATTACACTGAGGTATTCAGAAGCCTGAATAGTGTTGCAGGTACCTGAACGTTTGTTAGTGATACTAATATTTTTGTGTACTCATTGTGTCTGCATATCCTATGAACTGTTATTCATAAGAGTTCTAGAATCCAATTTTCTCTTAAGTCGTTTATTCAATGCTTATATCAAATCCCTATTGCTGATCACTGATAAGTCTCAAGAAAGTCCCTAGAGAAGTCATCTTTCCTTTGGGAATATTCTGTGGGGTTTTTGTACTTTCCAGGCCACAAGGGATGGTGGCTCATCCCTATTCTTTACTTCCAGGACTCAGGATGCTAAAACAACATCAACCAGTCTGATTGAGTCAGGATGCCTCTTCAGCACTCTTGTTTTATGTAAAAAAGAGTCAGGATAAATAAAAGAAAGCAGAGAAGACAAACATAGCACAAAGGAAAAAAAAAATGGAAGATGTATAGAATGAGATATTCTAGATCTTTCTAGACAATACAAGGAGTGGGAAAACAAAAAGGCTGAGTAGAAAATTAGAGAAGAAATTATGTTCTGCACTTGGGAATCATCATACTGCTTTGCAGCTTGAGAAGCCTGGAAGGAAAAGAGTCTTCTGTGCCTTACATGTGAACCTGAAGATATATTATTCTATTCTACCATGCAATGTCAAATGTCTCTTGGAAACCCAAATAGATTACGTCTACCACACCAGCCCTATCTGCTCCCTCCATTCTCCTTTTGATAAGACAGAGATTTATATTCTTATTCTTCTCTGATAGGTGCATCAATCTCTGCTGTCAGGTTGCCTGTCCAAATAACAAACCTGCATATCACAGAACTGTTTTAAATGTAATGTTGATAGATGTTGTTTGTGTGCACTTGGCATCAACATACAGTCACTTCCCTGCAAATTGCAACCTTCTCAAGAAACCCTTATTTTCTATCTTTTCAATGTTCTCACCATTAAGAATTAATTATGGTCATAGAGTCATTACTTGGACATTTCTAGGAATTCTGTGCTTCCATGTCCCCAGACTGATTCCCTAAGCTGCTTGCAATACCCAATGCTACCGTTCTCTTTCTGGCTTCATAAACATGGTTTGCATTGTGGGGACAGAAGAGTTGCCAGCACCAAACAATGCTGAATGCTTTCAGTGAAATCTCTGGTCTGATAGAGCGTTGCAGTGTTCTGGCTCTGCAACTGCTGCTGCTTGCCAGCACTCACCCACACCCTCTGATAACCTTTCAGAGACCTTGTGCTGTCTCAGCTCCAGGCGACAGCTCCCTGCTCCTCCCTCCTGCCTACAGCACACACCTACTTCCACCTTTCATCTACTCCCAGGTCAATTATGTGTCCAAATACCATCTCTTTCTTCCGATTCATACCCTCTTCTGCTTGTTATTTTTCCCCCACAGAAGCAGTGAACAGCAGCTGGACCTTGTCCAAGTAGCTGTCTTGGCTGGTATTATCAATGGCAAAATCCTGAGTCCTTCTAAGATATTGGTTCAGCTCCTGCTCTCATGGTCCTACAGCAAAGAAATTGCCCAGAATGACAAAAGCCAAGTTGTAATCTCTCTTGAGTGTTGCTGCACTGGCTCCTTATATAGAGCATATAGAAATATGCTCATAACTGCATGAAGAAATAAAGTCAGAACATTTTTCTATGCAACTAATGAATTATTTACTGTCTAACACTGCACCATTATTAAAACTCCCAGATTTTTTTTTATTTTGAAAATATTATTCTCCTACATATTTTGCATTCCTAATTCACCTCCCTCATAACTCAGAGGGACGTGATTTCACACATTGCTAAGCACACTGCATAGGAACTGTTAATTTCTTGCCTAAGCTGCAGACACCTTCATCTGCTTTTCAGTTTCAAGTCTCTTGAAATGCTCAGCTTACAAAACTGGTATTTTACTAGCAATCTGTCATTATAAAGTCACAGAAGGTCTGTTGTAATGCACTGTTTATGAGTTTGCTCTTTTCCCCCATACCCTCGTATATCCTTACAGCATCTATAGATGCTCAGTGCGTATCACACACAACAGTATATTCTAAACATTATTCATGGCATTTTAAATGCCTTTTGCCTCAAGTATTTCAGAATTATCAGATTAAAGATCAGAGTCCTGTGGGATCAATATTTTTATGTGATTACAAGTCCATATAACTTTTTTTAAAACTATTTTAAAGGGCTTATGAATACTATATCTTATTGCTATCTACTAAATATACAATATTTTTCCTTGCTTTTCCAATCCCAGGGAAGTCAGTAGAAAACTTATAACAGGTCATGGTGAATCTTTAGGCCAAATTTAAAAAACTATGGCACTATCATTAAAATTGTTTAACAATGGCCATGACAGAACAAGGATGGCCTCAATTCTAATGTAATTCCACCATAGTAAATAGAATCAAGCAATGGAAGTACTATGCATGCTTCTTGTAAGAAGTCTTGTTTATTTTTTCATGAATGGCTGCATACCAGTTTCTAGCAGAATGAAGCTAAAATTTTGCTAAAGGAATCTGACAGAAGAATTCTGCCTATTGCAGTGATATAACCATGGCAAGGATTTCTTATGAGTCTGAAAAATGAACTCAAATATTGCAATAGTGAACATGACTGGAAAATTTCCAATTAAAATATTAATTTATTTATTTATTCAAAACAACAGGTAAGACCATCAAGAGAATTGTTTCAAACTCTAGGCAATGGCATTTTAGTTTTCCCAGGTTTGGGTGCAAAATCAAAATGCTAAATCATTCACGTAAAATGCAATCTTGGAAAACATCCATTTTAAATTAAAAATTCAGATTTGAAGCTCAATTCTTCTATTTCATTCTGTCTCATTCCATTTCATTAATTTAAATAGCAAATTAACCAACTCAAGTGTTATGTACTGTGAAAAAAATCCAGTTGATCGAAACTAGCCCTTTCCTGAATATAGTTTCAATTAATAATATTCTTTCCACCCATGCATTTCCAATGAAGCAATCAGATATTTTTTATTGCATACTGAATATTCCATTTTTTGAGGACATGATGCTTACAATGAATATCTTATGCCACTTTTCCTGAGGGTTAAAAAAATCAGCAGTCCTATCAACTTTTTTAGCTTAAGAGTTCAATATGACCACATTTTTGAGAAGTCTTTGATTCCTGAAAT
The DNA here is from genome assembly GCA_013398055.1 of Ifrita kowaldi. Lineage (NCBI taxonomy): Eukaryota > Metazoa > Chordata > Aves > Passeriformes > Cinclosomatidae > Ifrita > Ifrita kowaldi. Next base: position 551,919 of record VZRS01001571.1, on the reverse strand, counting down.
TAAGGGGTTTTTGAAGATTTTAAAACATGTAAAATGTAAATGTCCAATCACAACAAAATTCAGAATACTTGACAATATTTTCCTAAGTGTGCTGGTTTGGCCAAAATCTAGCAATATATCCTCTGAGAGAAAACTGGGTTACAACCACCCTTCCCCCCACCAGGTTCAGGAAAAAAGGAAATTTTCCTCGAAGGAAAGTGAAAGAGCTAAAAACTATTTATTTAACAAACACACAAGAAAAAGGATAATAATGCTAAATAATGAAATCTCTTGCTGTAGAGAGAAACCTGGGAAGATTTCAGAGTCCTGCTGTAGGTGTGGTCTCTCTCCTCCTCGGAGCTGGGTGAGGGCCCACCCCCTCGGACCTCGGGGAAGATTCTCCCGATGTGTTCTGATGTTGTTGAAACAGTCCAGAAGAGAAGAAGGTAAAAAAAAAAACCAAAGTCCCAGGAAACAAAGTTCATCTTTCTGTCTCATGCTGGAGAGAGGGGAAAGAAAAAAAAACTGGCTGAAGAAGCAAGCAGGATGCTCCCCCTGTGCTACCGCAGCCAGAGCACGCAGAGGAGTGTAATCTCTGTGACCTTGAGACACTACTTTGAAAAGTTCGCTTGGTCCCTTTTTTCTTCCCTCTCAAGCTCAGTTTAAAGGCACAGAAAAGGCACAAAATCAATTGTTTGGCATAAAGCTGTGATAGGGGATATACAGGATGGAGTCACCCCAAGACACTAAGTTAGATAAGAATTTAGCGACATAACAGTAGTATGTCAGATAGCACAGAACTGTGTTTTGGTACGGTGTTACAGTTTGTTATAGTGTACTATTGTACTTCTGAAAGAGTCTAGTTTCTTTACAATTCTTTGGCCAATACTGCACATTTAGTTTTTTCTTCCTCTTCCTTGATGCACTTATGATTACAAAATCTTGTCAGAGAGATCAAAGAGTTGATTCTAAAGGTTAAAGAAATTATTATTTAAACAATGGCAACAGAGTCTAATAAAAGAAGGAGTTTGAGCTAGCAAATAATTTGGCAAAGTGACTAATAATCTCAATCCATGAAAAAACAAAACAAAAAAGGAAAATATCACAAACCAACCAAGCCAACAAGTAGAAGCAGCATACAAGTCTTAATGTTACTATGAGTTTTACCAGTATCTGGAAAGAATAATGGAAGGAAATAGCTATTTCATTAAAAACTTGAGTCAAAAGAAAAATTCTTATGCCAGGTCCTCACCTAATGGATGGTATGGCTGTGTTACCTTTGTGAAAATTTGGGAGGGGTTATTCATATGGGTATCACAGTAACTTTCACTGAGTGAGGATCTGTCTACTGAGTAGGGCAAATACATGTATTTTGAGAAAATGCATTGGCTTGTTTGACTTGATTAATCTTATTCCAGGACTTCTAGTTTTGTGCCTCTTTGTTTCAGCTGTGAAGTGAAGGCTTATGAAATGTGAACTACCTGTTATCAATCAAGGAGTTCACATCTTCAGTGACTGTGCTTCTTTGAAGTTCCGGGAGAAACAGAAATATTTATCATGTTCTCAAGGAGGTTTCTGAACCTTTCAATCTTATATCTAGATTACAGCCAATGCCTCTTTCGTCAGCCCTTTCGTAGGTTGTGAAATCAGCAGTTTGAAAAGACATTCTCAGCACAGGAAGCACAGAAGAAGTAGGACAGATAATCAATCTTCAGACTCCCATGGAACCTGCTAACAGGTTTTTATTTCTGTAGTCATCCAAAGGATTAGACTGTTTGGTAAAACATCTTCACTGTCTCTCTCTCTGCCTTTCACTCTTTGTGTGCTTTAGCCCTTTTCCCTCTGTCTGGTATATTGCTGCATGCTGCCTATATTTTCTTTTTGGTAAAATACCCATTACTAGTTTTTCACTTAGCCAAGCACATTCTGCAGTGAGATCACAGCTGCTTACAACACTTGAAAGATACATTCAGCATGGTGTCTTTGGAAAAAAAGAAAACCAAAACGGACTAATGGGTTTATTTTTTGCTATTCTGGAAATTCAGCCAAAAAGAAAATAGCAACTGTGCAGATGTTATATCTGTCATTAACTTTATGTGAAAGGCAAGGATCATGCTATCTTAGAATTAAACAAGTTAATATTATCTTCTCGTGCTAGTTATGCCTTGTTCATTGATAAGTAGAAACTGATATTTACTGTGCAGTGTTTCAATTCCACCAGCATCTTACCTACTCCTGAATGCATTATTTGATTTACAAGTATGGTTCTTTCTTACATGCCACACTGTGCTCTCCCTTGGCTTTTTCTTGCTTTCAGCCATTTTCCTCAGATCCTGTAATAACCTTGATCTCTTTCAGTCACTTCTTTAGTCTCCTCTGGTCGCCATCCTCATAGTGAGCTCTTGACAGCACTCATCAATTCTGGATGTTTCAATTAATTGAGCCAGCACCAATCTCCTGGCTGCCTCTGTTAGCTCCTTCCGCCAATACTTCAAAACCTCCAGCAAAGCAATACTCTAGGCTGGCAATAGCTCAGTGATCTCAACACAGTGAGACTAGGCTGGTATTTTAAGCAGAAATTTTAGTCAGAAGCACCCTGCCATGTCCCCCTGCTCCAAATTCAATTTTCAGCTCCGTTTCTAGGGATGTGTAATTACATAGAAATCCTGAAAGATTGGTGAACTAGTCATTTTTTAATTTTTTTTTTCTTAGTAGTAATAAGGGTACGTTGTTTCCTGTATCAATGAGCTCATGAGGGAGTGAATTCAGAGGCCCTTCATGCATTTGGTATCAACATGTGTGTGTCTCTGTGTGTGTGTGTGTCTGTGTGTGTGTGTGCACATGCATGTCTGGTGTGACCTGAAACTTCTAAGCACGTTAAGTGAATTGTTCCACCCAAATATTTAATCGTGAATTATTATCTATGTAACAATCAAAAGCAATATTTGCGTGTTTTTTATGAAAATTCAAGTTAAATAAAAAGGAAGAAACATGCTTTGCTGTAAGCTTCTCCACTGGAGTATATATTTTCTAGTAAGAGCTTTAAAATTATCACTTTTATATTTCCACATTAATTTGGTATTTTTACACTTTTAACCATAACAAATAATTTGAGATGTGGCCCAATGCAAATACAAATTAAATCCACTCTTCTTCTGTAGCTGTTCAGTAAGATGTCACCAAGGTTTAATTTAAGGCAGTTACCTCTAACTAGGAAAAAATTAAACCTTAAAGTAACGGAACATTGAACTCAGTTATTGGGAGACTAAATTCATAGTGCACAAACCTGCTTCTACAGCAGAGAAAGATATTAAGATATTGAAGTGAATACAGATAAATACAGTATTATCTAAATAATGCAGTGTTATCTAAACTAATCTGTTACAGTCTTTGGTTCTATCTCAGAATTGGCTCACCTTGAACCTGCGCACTCTTTCATAGTCACACGAAGTATCATAACCAAACCATTCTTTCTACCTAGCTTGTAAAACTGAATTTGGAGGAAATACTCATCCTCAACTTCAAAGATCAGATATGCAAGATCTGAGCTCATCTTTGTATATTATTAAGGCATTTTTATAGATGTCGTTCTCATTATGCTGAGAATTGAGTCATTTGTATGTTTGGGCTAAGTTCTAACCAATCTATCTAGGATATTTCACTTTCAATAGAGCCAGTGGGAGCTGTGTAAGTTAGCCCAGAAGAAGAATTAGAGTTTTAAAGAATAAACTTGATAAGAAAGGTTTCTGTATCTTTTATTTCCTTTTTTTTCCGTTCCTTTTCTTTTTTCTTTCTTCTTGTTAGCAAGCAGAACTATTATGAAAGGTAGTATGGTGCAATGGAGTGCATTTAGCGTTTGGATAGAGAACAGCATTTTTGCTGTATGTGATGGCTGTCTTACTGAAAAATGTGCTGTTTCTTTAGAGGAATCTGGATCTCACAAGCAACGCAGTTGAGTGCCTTTTATGTAGTTTATAACTTATTGTCAGTGAAGGAATGATCCAATTAGTAAGTGATTAATCACAGGTTCCTTCAGGTCTCAAACTGTGCGTTGAAAGTTTATGGAATAAAAGAGTAGTTCATGCACACATCTCACCTAACGGGTAATAACCACCTGGGAATGAGAACTACATTTAAAAACAAGAACAACAGGGGCAGCAGCACAAAGTACTAATCACTTGACTAATTTCTGTGGTCACTGAGAAACATACCTTTGCCAAACCATCATAATTGTAATGATATTAAAATTAATGAATATTTTATTATCAACAAACAGCAAAAAAGTATTCAGAACTTTCATCCTAACCAGTTTTTTGGCATTTCAGCAGCATATGAAAGTAAAATTTGCTATACAGAATTTAGTTCTGAGATATGAGACATAAGAAAATGTGCATAATTTCAAAGATTTAAAATCTTAAAATGCTGAGTTTTAGAGAAACCTAATTAACATGCAAAGTGGAATATTTTATTTTTTTAAAAAACTCAGTAAATATTAAATAAACACAAAATCCTTTGAATAAAATACAAAATCATCATATTTTTATTTTGTGCATGTACAAATGCTTGTAGTTTGTACATTTCATCATGTTTTATCAAACTATCTTATATGGGCCTGTTTAATGTTTTCCAGTTTTCAGTTGTTCAGTCAGTCAAATTATCTGCCAATTTTTCTTTATTCCAGGCTAAATAATCATGGCTAAATTTCAGGTAAGGACTCACCTTATGATGCTTAATTTTGACAGTAAGGTGGAATACAACAATGGTACTTTGATAAAATAGATGATGAAATATGATGGAAAAACATAGAATTTTCAGTGCTGAACCACAACCCCCGAATCTTTTCAGTTTTGCAATAAAATATCAGCAGATATTCAACATAGAAAAATGAAAATGTGAAAAATTGCTCAGTTTAAAGTTTAAAATATCAGTTTTTGGATGAACAAGCAGAATAAATCTCCATTATCTTCAGGTGGTTTTTCACCTTAAATAAGTAGAACGGTACCTTTGAGAACCATAGTAAGACACTGAAAAGGAACACTTTAAGACAAATGTGGAATCTTCATGTGTGCTTCTTAAAATAATATGTCATATATTGATTATTTAAACAATGTATCCTTGATCTTGGCATACTCTTTGTAGTTTAACTGCAAGACTGACTTAGCCACCCTGGGTTCCCTTCGTAGGCAAGAGAGCAAACTGGGATTGCATCAACATGATTATTTTCATCCCAAAGTAGACAGCTAAAATATGTGGGCTAAAGCACGCATTGCCCATATTCAGTATAGTATTGTAGATCCATCAGATAAATGTTTGTTCTGGCATGATCTGCCTTCCGTAAACCAGTGAAAATAAGATATTCCTTTGTTTGGAATCCTGCCTTTGTGGTCCTGTCTGTAGTTATCTTCCACAGGTGGAATATGGCAGAAAAGACAATGAGCTAGTGGACTTGAAGATTTCTCAAATCATCGGATTACTGAAAAGCTGGATGCTCTCTCTTTATTTGTATTTCTTCTCTAGCTGATTTTCAAACAATAAAAATCACTAGACTAATTTATCTGTGTTCTGTACTCACAGTTAAACAATACGGACAACTATTTTACCAAAAACCTCAGCCACAGGGAGCCCTACTGTCCTTCATGATACCAAACTATTGTGCTTGACCTTCAGCTGGTAACTGCCAACAGATTTCTAAAAGTGTTTTTCTAAAAGAATTAGATGATGAATAAAAGGTAGCTCTGCATTTGCTTGCTGAATAACAGCAGAAATAATAGTTTTGCTGAATTTATTCAGACAGCCTGGATAACGGTGTCATAAACAGGGAAAATTTTCAGAGAGAGAAGAAAAACCTTAATCTTCATGTTGATGGTATATAGGCCTCTTTTTGTTTTTCATCCATCTCTTATTTTTAGAGGGACAATAGATAAGTACATCAAGGCAATTCTTCTAGACTTCTCAGAATTTATTCACATTTAATCAAGTTATTTCTTAATATTATGACTGCTTGGGAAACTGCTAGAAATGTTTAAGTCCACTTTTAACCATCATCAGAAGAAAATAATTAAGTTTTGATTCTGAATTTTCCTATTTTTTAGTAGTGATTCAGAAACACATTGGATAGTTAGTAGTGATGTCAGAACACAAACCATTCCTAACTGTAGTTCTGTGAGGTTCTCTTCTTTCCCGGGATCTAGATAAATTTTTAATTTGGTGCAGGGAGACTTTGTTACTTTTACTGAGTTCTATTTCATTTACTGTTGAAAAAAATTTACTTGTTTGTCAGTCCTGATTTTTTCCAATTTGGCTCACTACCGCCTCTAACTTAAATGAAACTGAGAAGGTGCATCAGGAGAAAACAAAAGTGCTGGTGGACTTACATAGCATTTGAATGAGTTCTGTGAAACTCACTTCAGACAAGATAGAGGTAACACCCTTTTTCTGAGGACTGAGTAGGAATTATTTCTCCTACCTCTCCTGAAAAACCGGTGTGCATTGTTGAGGACTGTATTCATGGATATGTAGATGAGGTACAAGTGATACCAGTATTTCTACTGCATGGGCTGATCTGAATTAACCAGGACATAGAGGGTAAGCATATCTCCTTTACATTGTGAGCTGTAACACTGAATCTTTTCAATATCAGCTTTAGTTTATTGATATATAAATTTTATTAACCAAAGCCTGAAAATTGTAACCAATACCTGAAAATCAAGAAGAAAACACAACTGATCCAAAATGCAGATGGCTGCTTCATTTTTAGTATGCCCTAGACCCATATTCCACAGACTAGACTGGCTTTCAGTTGGTTTCTGGGAATACATACATTCTGCAAGAGTGCTTTCATTCACAGTGTGACAGAACTTGGCCTTGTAGACAATTAGGGCTTGTTACAAAACTCTGTTACAAAACTTTCATGCTTAAGCTATTTGTCTGGTTTATTGTCTGAGAAAGTTTTAAAGCCTTCAGATGAGAAAATTTTCATTGGGTCAGTGACACAGTCCTGATCATACCGAGACATTGAAAGAGGAGAATAATTGTGCTTTGGGAGAAATCATTGAATGTAATTATTGGCTATGTTATTAATTTTTGTAAGATGTTTTGAACTTTGGTAAGAATTTAATATCATGAGTGGGAGTGCAGGAATGTTTTCTTAATATGGTGAATTAAATAGACTTCGCCTCTTTCTTCCTGCTTTAGAACTTCTGCGTTCACATAGAAAAAGTATCTTCCACAAAACTTTAACACAAAACTATCATGCTGTGATCTGATTCTGGTGTGAGTCTTTTGTGGTACAGATAACTCAGACAGTGGATGGACACAGGGTTTGTATTTCTCATACAATTTCCCACTGTTTTGTGTCTGTGGTCATTTAGGTAGAATTTATATCTAACTACAGGATTTACCCAGATTATGTTATCAGGCAATTTATCTTCCAAATTATTCAAGGATAAAAAATTGGAATTATACAAGCAGGCCCTCCACCCAGTCCAAGGTTCCTTTAAAGAAGAAGGTAATATCGCTGAATGAATTCAAAGAGTTTTTCAAAATTTTGTTGCCTTAACTTTTAGAAAGACAGCAAGACAGAGGATGGAATAAAGGGGAAACTCTGTGACTTGAACCTCAAAGTACTGTCACTTAAAAGCTTCTGTTTTCATGAGCTGCGTGAAATAAAAAAGGATTCCAGAATGTGGATGGTGCCTCAGAAACTTATTTGAAGTTCTTCTCTTGACTGTCAGGGAAAGCATAAGCAGAGAGAAACAGAGTATCATTTTAGTCCCAAAGAAAACATTTAATTCCCCCTTTTTTATTGAATATTAGACTTTCACAGACTGATTCATATAATTTTAATTAATTTCCCCCAGGCAGGATTTTGGGTGGTGACTCCAAACTTACCTGATATTAAAAGAGGAATTTGCCAGTGAAATGAAGTGTAAGTGTGCAAGTTACAGCAGCCTCGAGACAGATGAGAATTCCACACTGGTAAATAATTTAAGTTTATAAACCTGTTTATTCTGCCTTAGTGGAAAAGCACATTGATATTTCCCTTGATAAATATTTGAGGCACTCATCATCTTTTAAAAGCATCTTATCTAAAAGCAGAAAAAGCAAAAGATTATGATTTGTATTCACTTTGTTTCTCTTCTGCATTTGTGAAAGGGGTAATATTTTTATGCAGCAGAAGGCTACAGCACCTAGGGTGTGGAACTTTGTGCTCGTCTAAAGCAGACTGATGATCTGCAGAACAGACTCTGTAACATGAACTTCCACAGTCAGCACAGGTAGGCAGTAAACACAGGGCTACAATGTTACTTCTCTTTTTTCTCTTCAGATCTGAATTATTTTCTTTGTGTTTAAGTTACCAAGATAGCTTAAGTAAATTGTGTACTCTACTTGGAAATATATCTTTTTCTTTTTCTTTTTTTTTTCCTCAGTGATTCCTCATATGATTATGTGGTTTATGAAAGAAAATGCCTCTGTACAAAAACAGATTGGTGTATTTTCATCTCTAGAGCAGGAGACAGTTTGTACTGAAGGAAATCTGGAAATATTGCCCTTAAAGGTTTACAGAGCAGCATCATTCAGGCTCATGTAACATAGTGCATATTAATAAATATGCAAATTGAGTTCTACTTCATGTTTAGTGATCATATCCCTGTGATAACAACAAAAATTAATGTGCTTTTTAAAATATTTTCAAATACGGCTCTTCTGACCTAAACTGTTGATAGTTAGAAAGGTGGCCTGCATTCTTCAGTCAGACATCAAAGAAAAGGTATTCAGGACTCTGACTAATGCCAATAAAGAATAAAAAACTGATACACATTCCTCCGAGGAGTACTTAGTTTAGAAATAAAAAGAAGAGCAATCCTATAATAACAATAAAAACAACCACTAAAATAGCAATAATAACAGTAGTAATAATAATAATAATCCTACCTAAACCCTGGCAAAATACACTGTGGAAATCCAGCAATGCAAACGGCATCCTTTTATATTGTGGTAAGTAAATACAGGTTAATTCTTTGTGAAGGTGCAACATTATCAGTTGTTCTAAATTACGCACCATATGCATATGTAAAAATCTGCTCCTGTCTCACCAGTCTGAAGCAATCTTTTTTTCCTGAAATAGATATCAATGAATCAATCAATCAATCAATCAACATGATCATCTAAAAGCAAAACCCTGGAAGAATAAAAGATTTTTTGCATGTAACTAACATCAAATGTTGACAAACTAAGAGGAAAGGTGAGTTCAGACTGAAAATTTTACCTTTGGTTGGTGCTCTACATTTAATCCAGACCTTCTCCATCAATTAGGTCTCCTCTGTGACCTGTCATTGGCAGAGATATTAGTCCTAAAAAAGCAATATTCAAACTGTTTTGGAAAAGGTCAAAGCCAAATCTATAAATCTACCCTTGAAACTGACTGCTAAACATTGTGGATGAAATAACAGGGTTACAAAGTACATATTTTAGAAGAAAGCACCATTCAGCTACATGTAATTTTTGAATGGTTTTGAGGTACACAACCTGATAAAGGGTCAGAAGCCTCCTTTTGAGAATGTTACCTGAGACCTCACGAGTGCTGAATCATGCCCAGTTTTGTCTGGGAGACGGTTAGCTGGCCTGAGCCCAAAGCAGGTCAGGGACCAAGCTCACAGTTAGTTGAATAGACTTCCAGGTTCTGGTAAAGTCCCTGAATGCTCTTCAGTTTGCTTGGCTGTCACAGGCAGGACTTCATATTAAGGGCAATTGTCCTCCTTAAGCTACTGCCAGAAAAAAACAATTTATAAGCACTCATACAGACACTTGAAGCTTGCCATACTGGCTTAAAATATCGGAGTTCCTACAAGCCAACATTTTTTCTGTAAGAGGCTTCAATCTGATCCTGAGTATGAGGCACCATTTTTGTGTCTGCATTGCTATATTACTCAGTTCAATAAAAATTTCAAGTGACAATGCTTCCAGTTGTTTGATTTTGGGATGTAGTTATCTGACTAAATGTTTACCCTGAGCTATCATACTATCATCAAATAAAGGAACTTATGTGCAGGTATACAGTTACTTATATCCAATTATTAGCAGGTGTAGGTTTGTATATGCAAAAGTAAAGGCCCTAAATTATGTGATTAATTCTCTCTTAGTCACAGCACAGGCTTCTGCTAACCTGAGATATTGACCCTGCTTAATAAGACACCTTCAAACCTGTCCCTTTTCCTCTAAATTCATAGTCACCCAGTGTCCATTCAAACAGCCTGATTCTGTTTCACTGCTTCTGTCCTAACTGCACGAATCCACAGCCAAGCAGAGTTTAACACTGAGCCATTGTCCTACAAAACATATATCAGGAAAGTAGTTCACAGACATAAATAGCAAAGAGGCAAGAAACTTATATCACTAAGTCCAACTTTTAAAAACAACTGTAGAACATTTTCTAGTAAGATCTGCATTTCTCTTGGCCAGCATGCCAAGCGGCTTCAACTTTTAGACCTAATTGGACTAAGCAACAAATCATGCAATATTTAATTACTCATCCAATGAATATATCTTATTTTCCTGATAATACTCATAGATGTGAAGGAGGAAAAATCCAAATAAACCTATTTTCATTATGAACTGAACTGTTTTCAAAGAGAATGGTTTCCTTGAATTATCAGTGGAACTTCAGCTCTTATGCCAGAATTACTCAGCCTGAGACTGACTGCTTAAGAAATTAATTTTTTTGCCATTAATAGGCAGATGCAAAATGTTTTTAAAACTATCACTTTGGACTAATTAAATGGAATTTTGGTCTCGCTTCATAATGTCACTCTGCAAGCTTTCTTTAGTAGAACTTCCTCCCCTGTTCCAAAATGGCCAATTAGATAAGAGTGACAGCTGTTGGGGTGGCAGATGCCAGTACCAAACTGATGATAAAAATAATGACTTTTCTTTTTCAAAAAAGACACATTTTCACACAGTGTGGTAGAAAAGATGCAACAAATCAGCTTAAAGTGGCAGACCAGCATTTCTTAGCCTTTTCAAACACTTACTTAATTTTCTGATTGTATCTAGGGACCCAGAAAAGGTAGACACATTAAAAAATGGACATACATGCCAGTATAGTTCTCAATCTAATTTGCAACCTATTCCTAGAATAGGAGGGGAAGGGAGGGGAGGGCTGCTGCCTGTTCTGGCTCACATTCAGCCTGCTGCTGGCCAGCACCGCCAGATCTCTTTATCAGGGCTGAAAAAGAACTGAAAAGACAGTGGAAAAAAGAAATATTTTAGTCTTGACATATACATCAAATACCCAGATATATTTCAGTGATTAGCAAACCTATGTAATATACTCAAAGCAAGCTGTGTGACCATGTTGTTCAGTCTCCCTGTGGGCAGTGAGAGGTAGGGACCATTCCTTTAATTCTCTCATGATGCAGTCCCACTGTTCACCCTACTTTGGGGCTGAGTCTCAGTTCACAACTTTCTGGTTCCTCTGCCAAGTCCTTGGAAGACTGATCTAAGTTTTCACCCTGCTAAAGACTTTCCTGACAGTGCCTGGTTTGAATTTACATTTCATGAAAAATTGTTTACACAGTTTGACATTTTTGTTTCATCCAAAAGATAGCTATTAATTCCTTGTTTGCCTTGAAGATGCATTTTTCAATGACTAAATAACTTCTTTCCAACTGTATCCATTATCTGACAATTTTTGCCCCCATGCTTAGAGGTGTTAACACTATTTTGTAGGCCTGCATAATGAAATTGTGATGTGTGACTGAAACAATGTCGTTACAGTCAGAAATAAAACTATTACAATACCTCCTAAGGCACTGGTTTCTATTTTAACAAACTCTTCACTTCAACTTTGTCCTCTTGTGCACTCTCATAGTACTACATTGGTCTTCCAGCACACAGAGGAAATCAGGAGGTGATATTTTCAACACCTATCATTTTAACATACACACATGTATCACTTAAGATATACTTATCTGTGTAAAGCAGACAAGGATACCAGAAACAGTAGAACAAGGCATTCATCTCACAGGTGACTGTCCACACAGCTTGCTGAACAGCTCATACTCTGACAATGAAACACATTTATTTAGAAAGAACAGGTGTGATTTGGAGAAAAAAAACCCCTCATGATCAAAGGAACAATTTTGGCAAGTATGTGGATTGTCATTCAATTTATTTATAAGTGTGAAGAATTTAATTAATAACGTATAAAGCAAGCTCTGTCATGACAGTTTAAAGAAGATAATATTCAGTTCGGTTAGATTTTCAGAATATTTTAATGCCTGGCTCCTTTCACCATTTTAAGGATTAAGGATTGATCCCCTTTTTTTTAATGCAAATGGTTCTTTTGTAATTGTGGTCTTTTAGCCTTTCTGGCCTTCATCATATTTTAATTTATATGACTCTATTGCTTTAGAAAACAACTCAATTTCACATTTGGGAACTGAACAAAAGGGAAATTATCAAGCTGCTCCTTTGACAATATTACACACTAATTTTTCTTCAGCTTAAAATTTATTGCATGTTTGTATCCACGAGCAATGAGTCTTAATATTATCTTGACAAGCTTATGTTTACATTTGTCAAAGTCCAAGAGAATAGAGACGATCACCATGGCAGGTGGTCTACCATGGACCTTTTAAATAGACAAAGGCACAAAAAGGGAGAACCCACATCTGTCCAAAATTTCTGTTACGGTCACATTGTTCTATTTTTTGAAGTAGGAAACTTTCAAAGGTCTTTTTATTGTTTCAAACTAGAGGCTGTTTATACTCAAATGAAATTTTCACAATATCAATATGTGTCTGTTGGCTAAATGCATCTTTTTTAATCAGAATAGAGGCATTTCTTCCCTGTTTCAGATCAACGGGGAAATTTCAGCATTTCCATCCAGCATATTAGGCATTATGCAACATTTATGCCTCCATGTGCCTTTCTCTAAGAATTGTTATACAGCAGTTTTGAAAGCCATGTTAGATGGGGCCTAGAGCAACCTGATCTAGGGAATGGCATCCCTGTCCACAGTGGGATGGGAACTCAGTGATCTTTAAGGTTGCTTCCAAACCAAGCCATTCCATGATTCTATGAGTCTATGATCATAAGAACAAGGAAAGGATCAGCCATCCATTCCAGTCTTTGGCTTCAGAAGTAACTTCTTACATTAGTAACATAAGTAAGGAAAGATGAGTAGCTTTAACAATCTTCCTGTGTAGTATTCACAGGGCTAGTAGGTTTTGTATTCACTTAACAGTGTAGTTACATCCCATCAATTTTTAGATTCATTTTCGTCTCTGGGGTCTCTGGGTAGTCAGTGTCCTATTTGTCCTTGATGGTGGGACATGCAAGTAGGGACAAAAGGGTTCTTGAACTTGATCTCTTTAAGAAGTAAGATTGTCTCTGCTGCACCATGTATCTCAAAACAAAACCTTTAAGGTCAAGGTTCAAATTATGGTTCCAGTTAACATCCCTGAGAAATGTCCTTTTAATGTAGAATTTGGGGCAAAAAAGAGAGAAGAATTATAGTATACTTTTTTCCATGAACAGTGAATGCAAGACTGTGTGTGTGGAGGGATGTTTATGATTTACATATTTGTGGCATAGTTAATGAGTGAGAATAAACAGTGCAAAAGGAAGGAGGAGACTCTCGATTTGTTGTGAGCAGTTGACCTCTCTAAACTAAAAGTGTTCATACCCAGCTTCTGGGAAAGGCAAGATCCCATATATTTTCTTCTGTTGAATATTTTGCCAAATAGGAACAGTGATATCTTGCTACTCAGAAAAAGAACTTTTCTCCCAATAAGATCACTTGATAACAAGTGCCATGTACTTTCTCTACACTAAATTCTGAACACTACCTTTTTTTTTTTTTTTAATCTGAAGGCAATTTATGGGTAACATATTTATGAAAACCAAAAAACACTTGTCAGTATGTGTTGCTCATTACAGACTCATTCTCCTAGTACCACTGGTTGCCTGAGGATGGCAATACATAACCTCTCATAATTGTCTGTTTATAGCTGGGCTGAAAGTAATTTTCTCATGCTGTAATTTATGGAGAGTGGTAGGCTCTCGTCTTCCCTGCTTTGAGCAACGGTGCCAGCAGCAATCCTTAAACAACAATCCTTGTGGCTGGAATGTGCTTGTATGGACAACATCATAGGAACAAAGCTTCATTGCCAAAAATTTATCATGTAGCTTCAACAGATTGTTTCCTGGGAAGAAATCAGTCCCCACGGTTTATTAGCCAGTGGAGAAGAGGAGAAAATTCTGGAAGATCTGTGTGGCTGTTTAAATAGTTCTCTATATGCAGAGAAGCAAGTGATGCAACTTGGCACCCATAAAAATATGTCTTTTTTTTTTTTTTTGCTGGAGAGTTTATTTTGGTTCACAAGATGGGGGTGGGGAAATTTGTGTTCACAGACATAAATATTTCTCATATCTATTTCCAGTACAGCCCAGTGAACTTGCTGCTGGGAAAAAGGTTGAAAGTCTCTTAGATGTAAATCTTCCTAAGAAACTTTTTGAATGATGAATCTTTCCATAGAAAAGTATTTTGTATTATGATCTGAGCTCTAGGTGAGACTGCCCAGTAGATTCCATAGACATTCCATAGTTCAGTAATCACTGTGCTGACAACTTAACCTCTCTTCTTGTTCTACCCTAAGCCCAACAGCAACACATCAACTGTTCCCAAAGTTCTTTGAGTGCATTTTTTAGTTTGTGGTGGGACGTCCAGCTTTGATGTAAGCTGCTGAATTCCCAAAGGGACAAAATTAGTAATTCATAATGAATATGAATTGCAAGCAATAGCAAACTGCACAAAAAACATTGCTCTTATAATCTCATTATAATATGTTAGAAAATTTTGTGTTCTAGGGTCTCTGATTTAAAATTTGGATGAAATGCCTTATGCAATTTACAAACTCTCACGTCTCTGAGCAATATGTAAAGCCATTTTCTATGCTATTAATGGTGACTATTTATGAATAACTGTTTAATTTCAAACTTTTGTACAAATACTTACTAATTTGACATGGTAGGAAGAAAACTGGCTTTTGCCAATTTTTAGATTTGTTCCTGTGAGGGCATACTGTCTTGGTGTTGGTTGTCACGACTGTGACAGTTGGATGTCCATAAAAATAAATATCATATGAATCAGTATCCATATGAATCAATGTCCATACCCACACACAAAAAATCCATCCTCACTAGGAAACAGAGAAGCTGAAAAGCCTGGCTATGTTAACAGGAGTTCCTGTACATGGAGATTTCTTGGAGAGAAAATCATCTGCAGCATTGCAAATATCTCTGATAAGCTTAGGGGAGTGAACGTGCTTTTAAGTCTCAAGTTATTTTCGGAAGGAGGAGTGAGTCATGAGGGAAAGGCCCATGACTGCACACAAAAGAAAGGTACTTTATAAATGACCAGAGGTCTCTGCATGCTGATTTGGATGTCTCATGTCCTTATGCAATTTTTAATGCCAGAAAAGTTAGTACTATATATTTCATTGCCTCAGATCTAGAGATTTTGGAGTATTTTAATTTTCACATGCCAAGCTATTTTCATGTAATTTTAAAATGCGTAAATAATTCATTGCTGAGATGACATAATGAGGGTATCACTGATGACATGAAGATGCTGCATAAATATGATTAAAGGTTTATCAAACTATGGAAGTGTCAGCTGTACTTGGTAGAAGTGCTAGACAGTTTGTGACAGGCCTTTTTAAAAAAGACTATAGGTTTCTTCCTCCATAGATTTTTCACAAGTAAGTAGAAAACCTGTGTGAGAAACAGGCACTGTTTGGCATGATGTGCACCAGGGGAGAAAATGTGAATTAACAAGTAAACAATTTAATTTCTATTTTAATTCATAATAAATAGCACTAACATCCCATGACTATTCTTTTTGTGCTGACAGTTATTCATCTGAATGGCATTTGTGAACATCAGTATAATCTGTACAAGAACAATGAAATCTAAAAGCATACAAGAATAAATCAAAGTATTTTTATAAATGAAAACTCACTTAGAAAATTGTTTCATTTCTTTTGTTTCTAGAGAACCTCTCTTTCCTGCTTTAACCTGTTGTTTTGGGAGCCTGTGGACACATTAGGAAGTTGAAAAGTCAAGCGCCTCTGGTCGCCTGACTTGGGGTTATAGTTTTTGGCATGCCTGGTTCTGATGGTGCCAAACTAACAATTGCATGGTTTAATCCAAATATGGTATTTCCTAGTAAATGCCAAAATGTGCATTTGTGTTCCTGCAAGAAAACCATTGGGACGTACTGCCCAGAGAGGTGGTGGAGCCATGGTTCCTGAAGGTGTTCAAGAAACAGCTGGATGTGACACTTCGTGCTCTGGTTTAGTTGACAAGGTGGTGATCAGTCAAAGGTAGAACTCGATGACTGAAGAGGTCTTTTCCAACCTAAAGGATTCTGTGATTCTGTGATTTTTC
Source organism: Ifrita kowaldi (assembly GCA_013398055.1). Taxonomy (NCBI): domain Eukaryota; kingdom Metazoa; phylum Chordata; class Aves; order Passeriformes; family Cinclosomatidae; genus Ifrita; species Ifrita kowaldi. The sequence continues at coordinate 535,488 of VZRS01001571.1, read as the reverse complement.
CTAGGATCCGTGAGTGAAAAAAGACAGAGCTGAGACTGTGATATTTCAAGTGAAAGTCACCACATATCTTTCATCTTAAAATTAGGATAATGAAATTGAAATTAAAGTGCTTACATTTAAGTAAGTAAACATGCAACCAGATTCAAATGAAACAAAATATAATATGTAGTGGGGATAATGGGATTATGTATCTAATGATCATTTAATGGTTATGTAAGCATGACTAACTCACTCCACACATAGCTCAATTAACACATAATAAATATCTGTAAACAACATTTACTGTCACTTGCCTTTCTCCTCCTTCTAGAGAAAATTTTAATAATGCCAGAAACTACAGGAAAATAATGGCTAATTATTCTTCTGCAAATACTGATTTAGAGATTCCTGTGAAAAAAAGTGCTCATTTGTTTGTATCTTATTCAGGTTCAAAGGTTTTCTCTTAGCATATGTGGGGTTTTTTTGTTTAGCCTTCCCTGATGAACTGTTCAAAGTTTTCGCTTCAAAAAGTGGTTGTTGTTGGTTAGTTGATGAGATTTCTTGCTAAGGGGAGTTCTGCTGTAGAAGATTCTCCAGGTCAATAATTTTTCTGTAGCTGCAGACTGAAAATTAAAAAAAAATAATTTCAGGACAGTCATACTTACATTTTCTCTAGTATTAAGTACAGACTAACTAATGCTATTCTATAATATTATATGCAAAACTTTATTTCATGAAAATTAGAAAATAAGTTCTTCAGGCTTCTTTGAGGAGAGCTGTTTGGAGAAAGGAAAAAAAATCACATTGCAGCCAAGGACAAGTCCTGTTACTATTACTAGTAGCTATGTTATTTCTGAAATGGAGGAATAGGACTCCCATATGTATACAGTTCAGACAATAATATATATTTTTAGTCAATACAGTAAAACACAACTTTCTCCTCTGGTAACCATGTAAGTCTCTTTAGCTTATGGTTTCTTTCACGATATCCAAGTGAAATAACATCAGGGTGAAAGCGAAGATAAAAATCCATCTGGATTCAGTCATTTATAAATCCAGTAAGCAGGAACAGCTTTGATAAAAAGAGCCAGGTTCCTACTGTCAACATTTTGTATTCTTCTACCACGAGCAAAGCTGAAGCTTATGAAATCTGTTGCTGTTTGTAATGCAGTCTGCATTCTCTAAAGGGTAAAGATAAAAGAAAAAAGAGTTCACAAATTATTTTGTTTGATATGTTCTTCTAAAAATATTTTTTCTGCCTAGAGATAGATTGGCAAGGGATAATACAAGACAAGGACTATTTGTATTTCTTTGTTTTAACATAGTTCTGGGTCTCCAGAAACAGTGGAGCATGTGGATGTAGTTGAATATTTGCATGCAGTGCAGCACCAAAGACCAGACTCACTCCCTCTCAGTCAGCAGAGATCTCTTCAATGTCACCAACAGGAAAGGAATCAGATGCCATGCGCACTGCAATGAAAGACAAGTGAAAAGGACCATTAAAAAACTGTTGCTTCTTGAATTTATATTACCAGCTAGGTGTAGTCTCACTTTGAGGTAAAAATAAAAATTAAAAAATTAAATTTGAAAAAGCTAAATATATTAATAATATTAATAACCTCTAAGTAGGCCGAAGGGATTTGCAGGGTATCCAGTTATACCACATATAGATGGAAGGCTTGAACTTCTCTCGTAGATGCAGATGTGGGTTAGATGGGTGGACAGTGAGGTGGATTGGACACACCTGAGCAACTAGTCCCAAACAGAACTGACCAGCAACACAAAGTCCAGCTGCAGACAAGGCACTAGTGGGGTATCCTAGAGGTTGCTACTGATATTATAAGCTGTTCACTAACTATGTGGATGGTGGGACAGTGTGGACCCTCAGGCAGTTTGCAGATGATACAAAATTGGAAAGAGAGATGGCTGCACCAGATGGGTGTGCCATCATTCAGAGGGAACTGGACAAGTTGGAGAATTGTGTAGTCAGGAATTTTATGAAGTTCGACAAGAAAAACAATCAAGTCCTGAACCTGGGAGAAATAACCCCAGGCATAGTACAGGCCCAGGGACAAACAGCTGGAAAACAGCTTGGAAATGTCCCTCTGGCCTTGCTCCCAACACTCTTTTAGCCAGCTTAGACCTCTGAACTATAAGCTGATGTGCTGATCCATCTGAAAAGAAACTGTATTTTTTAGAGTTAATTTTTATCTAGATATAGCTCCTTTCTTAGCCACACAAGACCTAGTACAAGGGAAATTACACCAACAGGCAAAAGGAATAAAGAGGGAACAGGTAGGATCAGAAACTTGTGTTGCATCTAAGTGACCATGTAATTATGGACTGAATGTGCGCACCATCTGTCAGAGAAAAATTTTGCACATCATCTTCAAAAGAGGCATTATTCTTTCACTCAAATTATAATGTCATGAAATTGTCTTTTCCACAGAATTCTTGACAGTGCTTCTTAGTCAGATAGTTCTTCAGTGATAAGTTTTTCAGGGTGATTTGAAATAGCTTATAGTTTTTCTAAGACAGAATGTCCTATGTCCTGGATTTATTCCAAGGCACATAAGTAAAATGGGCCCATAATATTAAAATACATACATTTTCAGCTTGTTTTGTTTCCAGAGCCATCAAGTCAAAGTCCTAATCAGAGCATGCAACAGTGCTAGTTTCTCACTGAAGGTAAAATATTATCTGAATTTGTGCAAACAGAAACACAAATAAAAGATTTTCTCAAGAGATGTGAGCATTCCCGTGAGGATGAAAAGAGCATATAGTGCATATAGTAAGAAGAAAGAGCTTGGTCTGAGTGTTTAGAAGGTTAAAATGTATTATAAAAATACGTTGGATCAAAGAGTGCAATATATGTACCCTAACTTAAGGTGCCAAAATCATATATTTAAATTTAATTTAGTCATTGTGCTTTTCCATCCCATCCCATGAAGAGAAGACTCCATAGAGGGCAATTAATCTCAATCCATGATGTTTGCCTAAAGAGTCAGAGAATTTATGCTCTGGAAGTACCTATTTCACTCCATGCCATGTAACAGTTTTTAACCTCTCATTCTCATTCACTGATTCCAAGTCTATTTTCAAAAGGAATAGCTAAACCAACCCCAGAACATGTCTGCACATACAAGGGAGGCAGGAGAGAAATAGAAAACAAAAGGCAAATTTATACAGTAGATGCCGCTTCCGTTGCAGCTCCTGGGATATGGAAGAGTTTTGTACTGCAGTTTTGAAGTTAATTTCAAAACTAAAAGAAAACCAAACCAGTAGAGTCCGTGGTTATTAACAGGCAGCAGTTCTGAAGGCAATGAGTAGAGTTTCCACTTAAATACTTTTACCTTCAAGAAGTTCTTCTGGCTTTTTATGCTTCTCCCATGAGGAAACCATATCTATGCCGAAAGCTTTGTCTGAAATCTAGACAGCAATCAGCTGAAGCCAGTAAAATGGCACTCCATGTCATCAAATGTTCAGTGAAAGTTTTTTACAATATTGAGTTCAGCAAGTGAATCAAGCCCTACCCAGTGCAATCCATAAAATTAATCAGGCACAACCTACTCCATACAGCTTAGCAATCTTCATTGCAAAGGTTTTAAAAAATAAACACTTTTGAGCTATTAAATACGTACTTACATTTTTGCATCAGTTTAACAGTTTAATTAGTATAGTTTTAAACTCTTCATACAGTCTCATTTTCTCAAACATCTGAATGAAAAAAACTCATTGAATAAGTGAGGAAAGATAACCATCCACCATGTAAAATTCCACTTTACCTTTTACCTCTCCTTTTGTTACATACTAAAAGCAGCCTTTGAAGGGTTGCTGTGAAGTAGTCCTCTGATTACTTCTGAAAATGGCTCAGTATGATTCATCATCTCTAGAAATATTGACAAAAATCTTGATTCAAAGATCAGACCCCAAGAAGATGGAGACAATGTGTTCAAATAGCAAAGCTGGACAATGCCATTTTCATTTGCATGAACACTCCAAAAAGAGATATTCCTCCTATTCCTCACAGTTCCCAGTGGCTGCTGCAGATTAACTCTGCATCCAGAGGCGGCTGCTATTCTGTCCCATCTTCCTAGTTTCTACACTTCCATCCAACGCTGCCACAAAAGTACGCTGAGTGCCACTGGAATTGTGACTCTCCTGTCAATGTGTAAATTTCATAATAGATGGAGTTTCGAACGGGTGGATGTTTGTTCATCACTCATCCAGAATGGCAGATGGAAGGATGGAGTGGAGGTAGTCAGTGCAGGGGAAGGAGAACTGTTGTGAGTGCTGAGGAAGTGAAGTATGTGTCTGTCCATCACAGCTGTAGATGATGCTGGGCCACATTGTCCCTATGCTGATGTTACCATAGCTTTTGTCGCCTGTTAATGGGAGATAATTATTCACTGGTTATTTGTTTTCACTATCAGCTGTAAATAAGTTACACAACCAATAGACAACAGCATCATGTAATCAAGTAATGATCAGTCCCCCAGGTAAAATTGTAATTGTGTGAAATTATCCTGCCATTACTTTTTAATAGGCTGCCTAATTAAGGCAATATATCTTAATATATTGAATCCTTGTTGAGTCACAAAATAATTGATATATTGAATCCTTGTTGAGTCACAAAATAATAACTCTGTAAGAAAAATGTAGAGGTTGCTAAGGATTATGTTGAGGCTGGTAAAGCTGTTTCTGACAGCTCCCAAATGAGCTCTAATATATTGTATAGCCATTATTAAATTGGCATCATATGCCTTGAGATTCCTATTCGCTAATAATTTCTACATGCTTGCATTTTTACAACAGTGGTTCTTAATAGATAATGAAAGTTAGAAGGAGGTAATAGAATGTATTGCAAGGCCTAGAGAAATTTAAACTTCTCTCAACAGAACCAGCAGCTGTTGTGAGAGCACATAATGGAAAACAACAGGATATGGGGGTCTGACTGGAAAATCACTTTGCAGCTAAAAAGTTTCAGATGGATATTACTTTGTCAATGAACCAAGTTTTGTATAGACTTAGCTAAAAGTCAGAAGTGATTGCAACATATTATGACAGCACTTTGATGCCACAGACTCCCTTCTCCTAATGAAACAATTTGAAAAATGGATTCCAGTACAAAAACCCCTCAGATTGTAGTCACACAGTTGTGTACCCTGGCTGACTGACCATCTTCTGTGTACATTTGTACATTACTTACCATTCCAGTGGTGCTCCTGAAGAGATGTCACAAATCCTATCCAATTATGACAGAAAAACAAAAAACTTATCTTCTGTACCGAAAATTTAAGGAATGAGAACTGTGAAATAAAATTGATCCAAATAAAATTAAGAATTGTGAAGTTAAGCTCAATTACTTTGGAACATATCTATAATTAGGTATGCAAAAGTTCTGTGTCATTATTGATCCACACTCTTCATATTTATTTCTTGTGTGTAATTTCCCTGCACTCCAGTAAGTAATACAATACAGCACCTGAAATGGGTGTTTTCCCTTTTCCAGAGAGTGCATTCCCCAGATGAACTTCTCCCTGAAGGGAAATTATACCAAAGCCTGCTTCAGCATTGTGTAGAAATGGCTGTGTAGAGGCAGCATTTGACTTTGGAGCCAATATAGCAAAACAAACAAAGAACAAAACCAACTAACCAACCAAAAAATTAGAAAAGGAAATTTAGATTATCCTTGAGAACATAATCCAATTTAGAAAATCACTGTTCATAGTCTGAACTGGGTATCACTCATAGCATACCATAACCTTGGTTTTCGTGGCCAGTTTTGCAGGTGACATCCCATACTATTAACCAAAGAAGTCCTTTAAAGTAAGTGAAATACTACAAATTGCAACAAATAGATATCTCCTGCAGCTTTACACAATTTTCAAGTCAGTGTAGGTCTGGTCCGAGGTGAGTTCAGATGCGTTTAACCTATCATAGGGTAAATAGAAACAGCAGGAGGAGTGTAAAAAAGTTGGTCCTTATATTAGATAAGCATAGCAACAGCACAAATAGGGATCTAGATTGCAGCAACAGCCCTGTAAGAGCTATTTGAAACCTATGTGGCAGCCAGGCAGCGAGATTAAAACTGTAATCAGTCACAGAGGAGAGGAAAGAAAAGAGAGCAGATATTTTCCTCTGTGTATTTTCCTTGGTGATTCTTATTTGGTGATAGGATTTTAAGGCTACTGTGTGAACTTTCCTTTTCTAGTTACTGAAGGCTACCAAAAAGCAATGGAAAGAATTTTTCTCTAACAACAAATTACTTACTTTTAGGGTCTCTGTCCCAAATGAAAATTGAGTAGTGATCCTTTGAAGCCCATGATTCAATTCTTTTAGATCTCTTCCACTTTGAAATAGATTTAAAGGGGAAATAATTGAATCCAGTGATTAATTGATTTAAAATTAAAAAAAAACAACAAACCAACCAAAAACATCAAGACTATATTTGCTTAAAATCATCTGGCCAAATATATATGCTTAATGATCAACATCATCTGCTCAGGAATTAAGTTCTGACTGGGATTTCAGGTGTCCATAGTGGACAGCACTAATGCACCTGAAACTGATAGCTGACCTGCAAAATCTAAAAACCCAGCAATGGAGTAGTAAAAATATACTTATTTTACATATGGGTTTTTCATGTTTATCAATATTATTGCTATAAGATTAGTACAAGTTTACAGTTTATAGGAAAGGAAAATTAGGATTGCAGTCTTTAAAGGAAATATTTTTACTGCAGATCCACGAAATGAAGTGTAGTAGAGGGAGAAGGGGGAGGAAGGGTGGGATGATCTGTAGCTGAAAAATATATCCTATTCTGATGGTTATCGAAGATATTGTATGAGAAATTCACTTAGGATAGGTAAGGACAGAAATTATAGCTACATATTTGTTTAGAAGCATTTTGAAAAGTAACAAAATCTGTTGTTTCCTACACACATGAACAAAATCAGGTCTATTTAGGAAAGCTGTAGCTATGTGCCTTACCAGGTGTCAGTGTGCAGGAGGGAGGGTTTAACTGAAATATGATCTCAGTCTAAGAGACTGTCTATTGGCTGAGGGCTGTCTGTTTATTTTCCATATTCAAGGTGTAAATAGGCATCTCTACATGTTCGTGGTGGCTGTAGATGCACAAGGTGCATCAACATCACTGAGAGCCTTACACTATTTATTTCTGGTTTCCCATTCCCAATGTGTTCATTGGAGTTTGCTTGAAGAATTGTCTTATTTGGGTCCTTAAATTTTCTAATGTTTATTATGGGGAAAAAATAGCAAAAAGATACTTACTTGTATTTCATATAAATTAGTATTTTCTTCACACAGTTCAAGTATTCAAGCAGATTTAGATAGACTACAGGGAAAGCTGAATTTCTGCCCTTGCTGTCTGTGGTCTGTACAGTAGCAGTGACATGAACGCCACGAAACTCACTGAACCATTGGTCTTATAGGAACTGTGTCTTTTTTTACCATTTGTGAATTTCTTCTCTTGAGACCTGGGAGTTAAAAAAAAAACCAAACAAACCATGGATAAAACAGACTGTCAGTGTTCATCTTATGTAAACTTCTTTATTCCTATTCTCTGGGCCTGAGTGTCAAAGCATGGCAGGTGTCAGAGAAAGGAACATTTTACTATGTTAAGCTTATATCTTGGACACTTCAAATGAAAGCTAGAACCACTGGGTTGTGTGAGAAGCAGCTGAAACCCATTCAACTGCAGATCTGGTTAGAAATTTTCCAGAAAGCAACTTCTTGTCTGAAAACATTGATATTAATTTCTGCAAGTTTTAGACAGAAGCAGGTCCCAGGCCCACCAGCAAAGTCTGAGGCCCTTGTCTCACACATGGTAAATTAACTAAAAAACCCAAATTTACAACACTACATGTCTTAACACAGGAAAGTGCCAAAATACAGAAGACTAGGTTTGTGTCCAGATGGAAATGCCAGCATTCCTTTTCCTCTGCTGACATAATTTCTTTTTGTATTGCTAACTATTCACTGGATCGGGAACAAATCAGTTTTGGAATTCACATTGTCTGTGGAAGGAAGGAAAAACAATATCGAAATTATACTGATGTTGGGTTAAGAAGACACAAATGTTAATGATAGCCAATTTAATATGGAAAGACTATTGAGACCTTTTGAAGAATGTAACTATTCATGTAAAAATACTCAAAAATTAAATTTTTAGCTATTGTATAACATAGCTGCGGTAGTTTTGTTAACATATTTTTAACTTGTTAGCCTATAAACCAAGAGGTCATTTTAAATTCACTGACCCATTATTTCCATACTTTCAGTTCTATTTTCCTCTAGGAGCTGATAATGGTAATGTTGATGGGAGTGAATGTACCAGGAAAAAAATACTTTCAATGCTTACATTTATGGTTTTTTAAATGTTAAATTTTGATTTTTTATTTATTAAATCAGCTTTTCAGCACCAGAATAAATTGTGTTTAAAGATTAAATTTCTTAAATCCACTGCAATTTGTTGAGCTGTAATTTAGGCCTTAGGTCAGTTCTCTGAATTTTCTGCATAAAAGTAACTCAATGCCTGATAAATGAAAACAGAGTATTATGCATCAGAAGGAAATGGCCTCTGGGAAAATATTATTCATATTTCACCATTTGTCCTACTATTACTCATCTCATTAAAGGTGAAAAAAATAAATCTCATCTTTCCATTTTACTATCATACTACTCAGAAATGAGGCATGCTGTATTCTGACTCAGAAAGATCATTTCATTTTAAAGTTGGGGGTTTTTTCAGTGTTTGAAAATATTTTTTGAGTAAGGAATCATTTCAGGTGAAAAATTAGAATAAAAATAATATTTCTTTTTTAAATCATAGAACTTTGTTGAAATTTCAGTTTACATTCCAGTTGTCAGGTCCTTGAAGTACTGCGAAATTCAATAGTTTGGTTGAGGAACTGTATAAACTAAAATTAAAATTGCAGTTTGTTATAAATAAAAATGGGGAATTCGTGCTCAAATATGTAATATCGAAATATGTTGTAAAATTGAGTTGTAACTAATGTTAAAATGAACAGAACTCGCCCAGGGAAAAATTGTAACCTCGACCGGGAACTAATTTGCATCCCAAAAACAGAACTACAGAGAATGACAACTCGTCAAGAAAGAAACAAGCTGGTTCCAGTTATTTACATTTTCAAGGAGAACTTCCCGGCAGAACTGATTAACTATCCGCAAGAATCCCCTCCCAGCTCAAGTGTTAACGACCGGATCGGGAACCAAGATATAGAACATCATGGGCCATCAGATAACACCCACCAGTGATGGGACGTTAATCAAGGACAGGATACGTTTTGCCCACCTCAGTTTCATGAATGGCGTATGGGAAAAACTGTATATAACCAAGCTGTTGGAAGTAGTTGTGGTGAACAGAGGGAGGTCTGATGTGATAGAGGTCAGATCTGTGTTCACCCACTGCCAATCCCGGGCTTGGCACTGTCTCCTTTTCGATCGAGGCTTTGCGTGCTCGAACTCTCGGACACGAAATAAATTTTATACTTGTTTTATTTTAATTGGGCATGGTAATTTATTACACAGTTCATAATAGAAACAAAATGGACTTGCTGAAGAGATGCAAAAGCTCAGGTGACATTCTTTCAGTCTTTCTGTAGGACCTAATCTCACCACCAAGGAACACAGAGAGGTTTACACCCTCACATTTGGTTGGTATATACAAGGAAAACCAACATATTTTACTGTCAAGTGAATGTATTCAAATGGAGTAGATTTCTAGTTTCATTGTGTGAGAAAGAAAACTGCTCTTTTTCTATTCCATGCTAGCTCCTTAAAAACTCTGATGTCAGCAACACATCAAAGTGACAGGGTCCCACCAGGCTGAGTGACCGAGAGGCAGAGGTTTATCTCCCAGAGGCAAGGGGGCACTGAGCCTGCTCCTCCATCCCTCTGTGCTCCTCCAGAGACAGAGCTGCTTGGCTGCTCTGCCATCTTTTCTCTTTTTCTACTTGTCTTCTGTTTATACTGCAAAAGTTAACTGCTAACACTGGGAAAAAAAAATGCAGGTCGTTTGCAATTCTCAATCTGAAAATCAGTGTGTGAGAAGAAACAAAGCTGGAGTCCTTTGAGGCCATCTATTAAATAATTGGTTTCTTTTACTATCTTTGATAATTATAGAGGATGATTTTCAGTAGACATTCTTCTGATCACTAAAAGCAGAAAATACGAACAAAATCTAATACTATGTGTCTTAGGTTACAATGTAAGATGTAACCAAAAGTATATATTCTATCACCATCTGTTAAAACCAGGTGGGGCAGTATTCTTTGTCTCTTCTGTGATACATGCCTGGTAACTCCCTCTGGGGGATATCTTCTGCTAATGAGCCAGCTGTTAAACCAGGTGGGGCAGTGTTCCTTATCTCTTCCATGACACACCCCCGGTAACTCCCTCCAGAAGGATATCTTCTGTTAATGGGCATCCAGCCTCACCACATGACTCATAAAACTACATCATCCCATCGTGAGATGCCCTGCCCAGGGGGAGGAACGAAGCATTCCTACCTGGGTATAATCTGAGGTTTGAAACACCACACCCAGCCCTCACCTACTGGATTCTCAGAGGACAGGAGCTCCATAGCCACCACTGGACTGTCAGAGGAGGACCAGAGCTTTCTACAGGATCACTGCTTCAACAGAACCACATCTATCACTTCAGGAGGACTGCTACCACCACCCTGACCGACAGGGTGTCAGGTTGTATCCTGACTCTGTCAGCGTTTCTGTACTACTGCATTTATTTTTAATTTTCCTATTAAATTGTAGTTCTGATTTTGAGTCTCTCCCTGGTTTGCTTTCAAACTAGCACACTATGCTTGAGAAATTCAGTGGAAAGGAGTCTAGGCAGTCTATTAGGGAAAACAAAGACTCTGGAAAAAAATGCAAGGCTAGCCAATAAGGGAACGTTTTTTAAAATCCATTGTACATATGCATATATATTTCTAAACGTAGAAAAGAAAGATTATATATTCCTACTGTATAATGATGGACTTTCTTAACTTTAAGTAATCATAGGGAAAGTAAAGGGGTGTCTACTCTGACTATTTCAAGTTCATGTAACTTGTACTTGAAGCCCAAAGAGTTGTCTGAAGAAATAGTCAGCTCACTGGTAACTTTTAATTACCTTGAATTACTTGGCAGTTCCAAAGACTGTAAATCCACTAAAGTTACAGCAGTGTTGATAAATGCCAGTAGGATGATTTCAGAGTTACCCCAGGCTATATCTGCTTTTTCATCAATCCACAGAGAGATGATAGGCAAATTGACAGGACTTTTCATTTTATATATGGCTGTTCAACAAGCATTTTAATAATGCTCATAAACAGGTTTTTTTAAGAGCAGAGATATTATCAAAGAAAATTGCTTTCATTCTTTGATGAGATACAAATTTTTCAATAACAGTGCCTAATAAACATAGTCAAGAAGTGGCAGAAGGTTTTATATGCCACTAATGTGATGTTCTGTTTAAAAGAGTACACCATACCATCACAGTAAAGCATAAATGAATGAACAGCTGGCAGAGAAAATGTCAGTGGTACATCAGCTTTATATGAAGGCTTTCTTGTAGGTACTTCTGGGACTGACTTTGTCCTATGAATTGAATTCAACATCTTTATTAATGAAATTGAGACAAACATGAAATCACAGACAAAAAAGTACACAGGTAAGAAGGAATACTTGGAGGATAAATAAGAAAGAGAAAATGGTGACCATATTATATGATCCAGTTTCTATCTTTATAGCTGACAAGTCATTCCTGCAAAATACACTTTAAAAGTATTAATTAATACAAAAAAAGGTAATATGAGCCTTCCTGGTTTTTACACCTGTTGGAGTGAAGGTCCACAAAGATGGTCAGAGGGTTGTAGCACCTCCCCTATGAAGACAGGCTCAGAGAGTTGGGGTTGCTCAGCCTGGAGAAGGCAAGGCTCCAGGGATACCTTAGAGCATGTTCCAGTATATAAAGGGTACCAATGAGAGCTGGAGAGAAATTGTTTCCAAGGGCATGTAGTGATCAGAGAAGGGCTTTAAACTGAAAGAGAGTAGATTTAGATTGGCAGTTAGGAAGAAAATCTTTATGGTAAGGGTGGTGAGGCACTGGAGCAGGTTGTCTGGAGTTGTTGATGCCCCACCCCTGGCAGTGTTCAGGGCCAGGCTGGATGGGGCTCTGAGCAACCTGGTCTAGTGAATGGCATCCCTGCCCGTGGCAGAGGGGTTAAAACTAGATGATCTTTAACGTACCTTCCTACCCATTCTATGATTCTTTGGGCTCTAGGTTAGGATTCTGTTTCAGTCAGCAAAATGTGCTAAAATGATTCTGTAGGATATATGTCTATATAGGGAAGAACAATATCTCTGCAACACAACAGTGCTTAGACCAACATTAAAATGCTCTATACATTCCATAAGAGATACTGTATTTATATTTATTAAACTAATATTTAGAAATGTAGGCACCTATTTTGCGTGTGTGTATATATATATGACTATTAAATAGATTACTCTTTCAGCTGTCATGTATAATTCATAAATCAAAAGAAACTATGTAATGCTAAGGGAAATTCTAATATGGTGGACTGATGTATAAGAACAAGTGCTGTGTTGAAATTGAATCAAGGCATATTTGAATGTGAAGCAAGGCATCATTTCTTAACGGGGAGAACCATTTTTCTAGTGAATCAAAATACCAAGACAAGCACAATTTTTACACATCTTCAGATCAAGACCAAATGCCTTTAGAAAAGATTTACTTTAGTTAAATGGGAGTTAATGGAGTTTGATACAGGCAAAATGCAACTTTCTGATACTTGGGAGGTCAGACTAGATGATCTAATGGTCTTTGCAGTAACTCAAACGGAAAAAATAAAACCCATATGACACAGAGGTGATTTTGATAAAATCCACTATATGTGTGTGTGTATATAAAATCTCAAAAGCAGCATACAGCTAACTATAGCATAACCACACACAGAAAATGGAGTCAATGTTCTCATAGACTAAACTAATAAGAAAACCAAGGCACAGCCCAAAGAAATGACATGATATATTGCTTAATTACCAGCACACCTGCTGTCATGGTTTAGCTGTTTAGTATTGTTATAGCCTATTTAAAACAGTGCCAGGCACTGTTCAAGAGGATTGTGTGACAAGCACCGTTCCCAAAAGGGCATTATGACTGCAGCCACAGTCTTTCCACAAAAAATTGTTTTGGTGGGAAGAAGTTAGCCAGATACTTTCATTCGGCCTCTGGGTTTTTTAGCACCATAACCTAGCCTTGTTTTTAATTTTATCTGAGACTCGGAGTTGAATGGGAAAAAGTGACTGTTCACCAATGGTCCCATTAATTGCAGACTCCAATGTCCATGCCTGAGGTAATGTCCCTTCCAGATGATCACATTAAGCATTTTACATTTTCTAGGTAATTGACAAAGTTTAGTGAAATTAGACAAATCAGAGCTGCTGCTCTCACCTTTGGATCTGCTCTTAGGAAAGACGGTAAATCATGAGTGCTGCTAAGGTGCCCAGAGCTACTTTTATAGATCAATATATCTTGAGTTTTTCTCATATAGCCCTGAATCCTGAATGAGAGAAAACTCAGACCACAGAAATGCCCTACAGAAATTTGTCCTCAGGCACTTTCAGGGGGCACCCCTGGAAGTCATTTCCATAGATGTGCTGTTAAGGTGTCAGGGAGGAGTTTACAGAACAAAACTGAAATTTTTCATCTCCCTCCTCACTTTTATCCAATAATCCTGAGTTTAGATCAGAGATGGATTTGAAGTGCTTGTAATCTCAGCCCAAATGACGCCCTTCCTCTGACACCACAACCTAACCATCAGTGGGATGAATTCTTGGTCCCATCTGTTGGAGCTGCACACCTTCATGTGCAGTACATATCCTGCATAGTAACTTGCCCAGGAATGCACAAAACTCAGTAGTGTCTTGTGAAGGAAAGCTGGGTGTGGGAAAGACTTGGCAAAAATCTTCAGGGCAATTGTTCTGGTCTTGCCTGGGATAGAGTTAATTTTCTTTTTAGTAACTGGTACAGTTCTGTGTTTTGGATTTAGTATGAGAATAATGTTGATAACATGTTGATGCTCTAGTTGTTTCTGAGTAGTGCTTACCCTAAGTAAGGACTCTTTCATTTTCCATATTCTGCCAGTGAGAAGCTGCACAAGAAGCCATGAGGGAGCATGAACAAGACAGAATTGGCAGAAGCGATACTCCATACCATAGAACATCAAACTCAGAATGTAAAATGGGAGGAATTGGCTGGGAGGGGTGATCACTGCTTAAAGACAGGCTGGGCATTGCCAGTGTGTGGTGAGCAATTTGACTGTGCATCCGTCCCTTGTTTATTTTATGTTTTATTCCTCTCCTCCTCCTTTTCATTAAAATTATTGTTTTTATTATAACTATAGCTACTATAATTATTACTATTGTTATATTTTATTTTGTTTTGGTTCTTAAACTATTCTTGACCCACAAGATTTACTCTATTTTTCTGATTCTCCTCCTCAGGGAGGGGCTGGGAGGGGAGTGACCAAGCGGCTGTGTGGTTCTTAGTTGCTGCCTGGGGTTAAGCCACAACAGCAGTGTTTCTTGAGTGACATGTATGATGGGTCTCTCACTCCTATCTGAGTGCGCTCACCACTGGGTAAAAAAGTAAAAATTGTTTTCTGCATTGTTTCACATTGAGTCACAGTTTTCTGGTTCCTTATAGAGCTCTTTTCCGTTTAGTTGGACTAATAACAATAGTTTTGCATAACAAAAGAGAAGATAAAATTAATTTCTAGTTTATAATGGTTAGCTGCCAATCCTGAATGATAACGAAAAAATCAAAAACATGGTACTTTGACATTTAGCGTGAGTTCATTTTCTCTGTATCTGTGAAGTAAATTGAGTGGAGCACGTAATAATTTAAACAATCTTGAAAACTCAAATAACAATCTGGGATAGGATGAAATGTTTAAAAATTAGGTTTTATAGCTGGAGCTGTGGGAGAATGTAATATCTTATCAAGAAAATGTTAAAAATAAAGCACATGAATGCATTTGAAAAATTAATTCTTGGTTAAGAACCAGTAGCAGATGGAAACATTTATTCACTGCAGACATTACACATTCATTCATGGAGACACAGATGCTACTCAGACTGATGGGATGTACATTAGCCCTAAATTAATAAAAATAGGTTTAAACATTACTTTTTTTGCCTGTTTAAAAATGTGTTGTTGAGTTTAAAATCATTACTCTAGTTGAGAGATTTGAAAAAACTGACTGAAAAATATTGCAGCTCTGCACTATGCTTCTTTTTGGATAGCAGAGGAAAAGCATGGAGGTGAGTGATCAAACTGAGACAGAGACAGCTTAAGTGGCAGACCTGTGACCATAGATCGAAAAAGAGATTGGGATTTTAGCCTGTTCTTGCTGTGCAGCAAAGGGGGCAGTAGTCCTCAATTGCCCATAAGCAGTTGTGAAGGCACTTAATGCTGCCAACTAATCATTCTTTTGCCTTTTGGGGGAAGGGGAAGCTTCTCTTCTTTGGCCAAGGACCTATGGTCCCGATTAATCCATGCCTAGGCTTACATTCAGAAAACCTCAATACGAAGCAAACCACTAAAAAAAATTAATTTAGCTATGACAGAGGCTTAATACTCTCCCAATTATTTAACCTCTGAAGACATTAGTGTGTCTAATAATAATTTCCAGCCTAACGATGGGTGTCAATG
Organism: Ifrita kowaldi; assembly: GCA_013398055.1. Taxonomy (NCBI): domain Eukaryota; kingdom Metazoa; phylum Chordata; class Aves; order Passeriformes; family Cinclosomatidae; genus Ifrita; species Ifrita kowaldi. The sequence continues at coordinate 519,729 of VZRS01001571.1, read as the reverse complement.
AAGAGCAGTGTTCATCCTTAGGAGGATGCTTTGATTGCATCTTTGTTTTCTTTAAGTGAAACAAGAGCACTGAGTATCACTTATTCTGCTGGCACAATTGCAGTTAACTGAAACCCATTATAGAATTTCGAGTCATTATGTTTAACTTCATTCTGAAAATAGATGGAACATTTTGAATTGCATGTATAGAATAATTCTCCTCATACATCTCAGAATATAGGAAATCTATATAATTCATTATTTCAGACTTTTTTTTTATTATATAGATCCATGTGTTTTCTTGTTAAGATAAAGTTTATACTGCCCTTGGAATACCAGAGAGTGAAAAGGTAAAGAAAGCCCTTAAAGCTAAATGCATCATTAAAACAAAACCAAACAGAAATCCTTTTGGTTGTGGAATGATGCCACAAGCTTGTTATGATGGCTATTTCTTGGAAGACTGCAATATTCACAAGACTGTGGAGATATTATTACAGGATCTAGAGACATTTAGTAATCTCTTTTTTAATCAATATGTCTAAAAAAAAAAAAGGCAGTGGCAATACTGTTTGTACTGTTCTAGGTATTGCCATCAAAGAGGGCTAATGTATTCACAATGTAGAAAAATGCAGTGTGCTTTCACAGTATGCAGGACACTCTTTTCCCTGAGAGAAAGACAAATTTAATTATCCTGTAACTGGACAGTTGCATTTGGTCTCACTTGGCTTAATAGATAAGGGCAAGGAAAGTTATGCCTTCACAGTACTGAAGAAACAAAAAGCAATTTGAGGATACTGAAGACACATCCACATGTGTTTGCATAAGGTGGTTCTGAAGCTTGAAGCACAAGAAAATTTGGTAAATAGATATCCAAGCTAGTTTCACACAAGCTAGCTTGCATCCAGAAGCAGCACAGCCATGTGCATGCAGCCTGTTGTAACTTCTGAGCACAGCTCTCAGCTGCTCTCTGCTGCTCTCAGCCGCTTGCTTTACACATCGGTGTAATGTGCTACTGAACTCAGCCCTGTGGGCCAGCAGTCATGGAGGAGTCTACCCCGTGTGCATCTGTGGTGTCAACACAAGCTTTATTTCCTGAAAGATATTATCAAATGGAAAATCTGGCATGTGGAGGAAGGCTTGACTTTTACGGAGTGCTGACTGACAACTATGGTAGACTACTTTCTGTACGAATAAGGGAGATAACGGTCTTTACAATATAAAAGCCATTCCTGGATTAAGAATGAATGTGCAAAATAGTCAGGTGTAAAATTATGTTAAAAATTAGGACAATATTTTTGACTATCAGAGCAGTGGAAATCAGAAGCCATCTCTCTGCGGTGATGGGTTGCAGTAATTATCAGCTTCCCTCTTCTGTCTTTGATTGGACTGCACAGAAGTGGCTGCTCTGATGGAGGCTACTTCCCAGAGATTCTAGAATTTGCTGTTTTTAAGGCAGAAAGAGAGGCAAATGGGAAAAAGAATTCATCTGATTTTTTTTTTCTTCTTTATGAAACTAGTTATAAATAGGATGCATTTATTTCTGTTATTTATTTTTTGGGTAGGAGTAACCTTCCAATATCTCTCTGCCAGGAAAGGAGGAAAACTCCCCAGCCAGGTGTCAGACTCAGCTAGGTGTCAGTGTGGGACAGTGGGTGCAACAACAGCTGGAAGGCAAAATTCTTTGTTTGAATCACAGAAGATTAACGTGGACATGGCATGTAATCCAGATGTTGTTCCCATGTAAGAGAAACATTTCAGCTCTTCTCTGCACAAACTCCCCTCAAAACTTCCCAGCCATTTGTGTTTCACACAGAAGTCAGACTGCAACAAAACCTCAACAACCTTACAGCCTTTAAAATAGAGGTGCAAAAAGCCTCTGGAGTCTTAGGTGCATTGTATCTTCTGTCAGGGACAGCATGAAATATCCAAAGCAGCTAAAAGTTTAAGAAAGGTCTTGGCATAAAAACACAGCTTGGAAAGAGCAATGGAATGCCTTAGCTGAAATCTTTTCTTACTTTAGTTCTTTGTAGTGTTATTTCTTGAAGTATTTAGAAAAATACCTACACTTAGATTGAGGTGGCCATCAGAATAGCAGATTTGTATAAACCAAAACTTCCCTGACTGCATGAACATGCAATATTGTTTTATTTTCACTAACTACTTCAGTCCATCATGCTGTGAAAATAACAAACAGAATAAAATAGATTAAGTACAAAAATGCAAAAAGCCTGAGAAAATCACAGGAGCAAGATGTGTAATAAAAATCCATTCTACTAAATTCTGGACAGTCTATTGATGTCTTAAATCGTAAGACAATGTTGGCCACAAGTTACAATTTTGAGATATATATCGAACTTCTGCAAATTGCTGTACTTTAACAGCAGTTCAGTACGAACAGAAAAGATACACCTTAGACAGGTTTGAGAGATTATCTTCTCTGAGCTGGTTGCTCCTAGGCTTGATTTTATAAAAGCAGAAGCTATGTCATGCAGTAAAGATGAGTGTGGTTTTGGACTGCAAGTATAATGGAGATGGAGACGGAGAAAGAAACAAAAGCTCTCTCAGGAAACAACCAGGCCAGTGGGATGGAGGTGCTATGGTCTCCTTGTGAGTGTTCTGTTGAGTGTGTTTAATACAGATATAATAAAGGTAAGATTTAGACTGTGCTTCAATGCATTCCTGGGTACGGAACATTTTATTTCACACAGACTCACTGCTACCATAGCATAAATTTTAGACTGTTGTTTTAAAAGGTTCTGCTTTTCATAAGCATGCTAGTGATTGTGTGCGGGATTGGGTTCTTCCAAGTGTATATAAATATTTACAGAAAAATGTCTTTATCTCACAAAAAAAAGTTTAGATGATTGATTTTTCATATAAATAGATTTATTTTAATCACATCTGGATATATTTGCAAAATCAGGAATTAAAAACACATCTGCTGAGAATCACTTTCTGAATTTCTTGGCAGTCATTCACTGTTAAAATATTTTCTTTACATGGAATTTACTAATGTTACTCTTTATAGCCTACCATTTCACTGACAGTTTTTTCCAGACAGGCTTCCTGCTAACAGAGGAGGAGGACTAGGTGAAAGCTAACTGTAGACTATTCAATGACTATTTTATTGTGGCTTTACTCAGCAACAGGATTAATGCAGAAAATTTGAACTAACTTCACTGTAGGAAGTTTAAGCAATTTAATAAAAGCTAATTGTTAATAATGCAGAACTTTTAGTTTCTCACACATGTCCACATTATCATAAAATATCCCTCCCAAACTCTTTTATTTCATCTTCAATTTTATTCAGAGACAACAAAAGCAATTCCCCATTTGTTTCCACTCTGTGACTTGAGAAGTGATTTCCATTGTGATGCTCTTTTTTGTTGCCTATGATACATTCAAGTCCTTTTGAAGAGACATTGATTTAATAATTAAAAATCACTATTTTTACTAAATTATTATAACGATTTATCTAGGAAACCTTATTGTTAAAGTGTCTCAATAGAGAAAAATGTCTTTTGCTAGATTCAGACTGAAGATTGAGATATTGCAAGTATGCATATAAATAAATAATTCTCGGAGAGTAGCCTTTTCCCATTGGATATTTGAACTGTTAGATGCTAAGCAAGATAGAATACTGCTTTCTTCAGTTTTTTTCAAAGTAGACACATTCTGAACACACATACTTACTATATATTTGCGTTTCATAACTGAGATGTACAACCATGTAACTTAAATATTTTGATCTATAAAACTGATATCTAAAAATATATTTACAAATGTAGAATTTTTATCATAAAAGTCACATTGTCAGAGTATGATCTATACCCAACTATGAGATTCTGGGTTTATCCCATGTTGTTTATAGTAAGACACATAATGTTGCAAGTTAATGGTTTTTGTAATCAATGAGAGATGACGATTCAGCTGTTTAGGTCTCTTCCTCACCATCTGGAAAACATTCTGCTTCATGGGATCATCCCTGAGCATCATTACTGTTTTAAATCTTAGGATATTCTCTCTCATTCCCTTCCTATAGCAAATGAGGGACTCTGACCTTCAGTTTTGACTTCACTTGGGGCATCCAACAGGCTCAGAACTCTGTGCTGTGCAGGGGTCTGCAGAACAGGTGCCTCAACAGGCTGTCTGGCCTGCTCTGACTTCAACAACCTTTTTCCTGTGTGCTTTCTGCAGATGACTCTTACCTTTAGCAAAAATGGGAAGATAATTAACTTACTTTCTTAACTGAGCAGTATGGATTAGAATTCTCAGCAAGGTGGGATATATTTGTGTCTAAGAACTGCTAGAATTAGGATAGCAACTCAGAAATGGCAATTACAGGTTTCAACACTGGAAATGCATTCAGTAGCTGAAGGCAGACCTAACATTGAGCAACACTCCTCATTTTTATTCAGTTGGTTTTGTCTGGAAGTTATTGGTTCTGTCTGCTCATGCGCCAGTCCTTCTTCATGTCTATCTCTATCTCAATATAGACTCATTTTAAAACTGGGTGTACTGATGCACTCTAACTCTGTTGTAAGAGTTGACTGGAAGGATTGTGTCAATATTGCCAACCAGGGTCCCAAAGTCATGAATGAGATCACCCAATATTTCAAACTGTGCAATTAAAATCAATAGTTTTTACTTATTTTGCTTGATTCTAGGGTCACAGAAAGTCTCTCCAGGTTTTGCAAATTCTGCAAAGTCACATGATTTAAGAAGCTGGGACTTTAGGAAAACTTTCCCCAGGCTTGGGTATCACAGTGAGAGACAGAGACACTGATACCTCTGCAGTTCCAGTACAGTTACTTTGATGACATATTCTACTTCACCTGGTGAGAGAGCAAATTAACACTTTTGAATTTAAAAGCAAGTATTGGAAATTCTGCCCGTGCACACATCAAGTCAGCTTTTGCTGGGCATAAGACAAATGCTTATATCACAAGAAACAAGTGATAATATATCATGCTGGCTATCCAGTCTGAAGGAAGTCTTAATAGAAAGGTCAGAGTGTATAAAAAGATCATAGTAACACAAATCAAAGCAGGCAAGGAAAGACCATACAAGATCTTTTTTTCAGAGAAGGTAGGGGAAAAGAGATAAGTAAAAGCACATTGAAAAGTGCTGTATTTCAACTAAATTTTTAACTTCACGGTAATTACATTATACTTTTCAATCAAGAGCCAGAATATAGATGGATATATATAATTAATGAAAATAATAATTATTTGGAAGTGAGATATTTTTCATTTATTGAAGACCTTACTATTCCTTTCACCAAAGCAGCAGAACATTACAAACTACGTGAAATGCTTTGAGAATCCTGACATCTGCTAATCTGATTACAGTTTCTATATAACATGATGAATTCAGACTTGTAGAACTGGTGTCATACATGAAAAAGTCATAGAAGGACTGTCCTCCAGATTGATATATTGAATTACATTGAGAACATATTGATATAATGAATTACAAGAAAATCTACAATTATAAATGTCAAGACTTTCTTTTACTACACCCACACAAAAATATTTTCATGATTTAACTTTAAAATCTACTAACAGACCCATGAAGCACACTGTCAGAAACATTGCCTTCCTTCCTGAATAAATTAAAATTACTAACATTTAATTTTATATAAATGCCTATAATTGTAATAATGAACAATTCCAACACAAATATTTCTCTTTGCAGATTTGACTTGTTGATTAGCAGCAAGGCAGACTCTACATAACTTGTGGTCAGGCTATTTATACAGGCAGGTTCAGACAAATCAAATCCTCTGGCCACATTTTATAACATGCATTAATTGTCTAAGACAATTAATGAACACATTTTCATTGGGAGTTTAGAAGAACTGGTTTCCTTTACTGTATGGCTCTGGAGTGGTTGCCCGCAGGACCACATAAATCATTATATAGCTCATTTTCAAGCAAAATTCACCCTAAAGCAAGGCTCTCACTTAGATGTCTTAAGAAATGTTTTTAGGCCTTTGGAAAAACTGTTCTCATTATAAAATTAAGGGAATTCTAATTTTTTGTCATGCTTGATATATTGGATATATTTGTCAAGCCTTCCATAAATATGAATTTTGATTTGCCAAATTTATGTAAAAGTGTTTCCCAAGTGGTAAAAAAAAAAAAGAAAAAAAAAAAGGCGTTGTACAGACTAATCAATATTTCAGTCTGTAGCTTTTGATTTTTTAATACGAGTGGCCCTGCCCTGAAACATACCTATGCTAATGGCATTGTGTGTACCACATCATTATATCTCAAGAATTTCTGGATCAGACGTGCTTAGTTTAGAAATAAAATGGGGTGTTTATGTTTGGTTTATTTTTGGGTTTTTTTCTGTTGTTTGGGGCTTTTTCTGACTGATTTCTCTGCATTCCCTAGAATCCAGCAAGATTTTTTAGGGTGGTTTTCACGTTGCTTATCAGTGCTTGTTAACAATGTTGTGCAAAGCAAATGAGGTGCTAGCTACATCCGTGCGGCACTAACTTCCAAATCCAGCTGCCTGTGGATGCCACCATCAGCCTATTTCCCTCAAGAGAATTGCGGAGGTGTATCCAGATGAAAGCTATTAAACAGGTCTGTCGACGACATACAAGATGGAACAAAATTTGCAGCTTAGTATTTCCTCGCTGTTCTGGCTCTGCGGGAGAGAAAGCTTATTTATATTACTGGCACAGGCAACTATTACAGAAGACACGGAGCAAGGAGATTTGCTGAATAAAACAGAGTTGTTTGGAAGGAGGAAGGGCTCAAAGCAGAGCTAGGCTTTATGGTCTTTTGTACTAATATTGTGTAATCACAATGGTTTTTCTCCTGACATGGTAGAACAGGGGCAAATGTCAACAAGAAAAATTGCTACAAATGAGAACTTTGTAACCTTGGAGAGAGGTAATAAAATGTTATGACTTTCTCATCAGCAGCATCTACAGAAAAGAAGTATATAAGTCAGTTATAGATGACCTTGTTTTGGAGTGATCCCTACAGTCATGATACTCCAATTCTTATTTCAAAAGATACTTCAAAATCTTTTCCATGAGATTCTTAAGATTTTTCTACTGTCATTTATTTGATCCTTTCTGCATTTTTGCTGTTGTTTGGTGTATTCCCTTGCAGAGAGGGAATTACTATGGTAGCTTGCAATATGCTCATGGATTTTTGCCACTTGGGAAACTCTTGAGAGTGTTCAGTACACTCAGAATAGCAAAAATCCAACCCAAACCAGAAACAAAATCCCCACCTTCTTATTTAATTAGAAAAAGGAAAAAAACCATAACAAAACTTGAAAACATTTTGCTTTAAAATTAATATGAGCTTCCAGTAAAGATTTGGTGTTAGTCTTTTTCTTCCTGAACCACTCCTTTCCTTTTCAGCTAAAAACCTCACCCTGGACTCTTCTCCTTGATATTTATTCAACCTTTAGGTATATTCAACCTTCTGTTGTATATTTGGAAATGTACAGTATGCAGCTGTAATAATGCCTAGAAAAGAAAGTCAGCAAAAGAAGAGAGTGTTATTTGAAATATCTAGATGGAAATAAACTGGGCCAAACCACTCACTTCAGCATCTAACTGCATATGCTCCTATAGTGCCTAGACACTTAAATGTGTGAAACTTAATCGAAGTTCACTATTTGCACTGACATTTTCAGTCTGATATAAAGTAATTTTTAATCAAACCACCATACTCAAAACCTATGTTTATATAAAGTTTTCAAATATCCTTCTACAAAGACAAATTATCGCTTTGAGATCCTTTCCAGAGAAAAAAATATCTGATATTAAGCAGTATTTACAAAACAAACTGTCCTAAACTTAGCACAAATGCAATCCATGGAATCGCTGAATCATCTCTGTTGATCCAAAGTACACAAAATGTAACAAGCTAACCTGGTTTTATTTGACTCCCTGTTTGCTGACTATTTGGTCTATAACAGAAACATGTATCTGTAGGCTGTCACTTCATTATCTTGAGACTTTCCATTACTTCACTAATTTCTGAAAGATTTTGTTTATTAATATAAAAGCAGAGAGCAGCAAACAACAGCATGGAAAGGAGTCCCATCCCTCACTGCAGCATACAGCTACTGCTGCTTTTTATGAGGGCAGCATGTTCAAGATCTCGCCATGTGAAAATGAGCAAAAGCCAATACCTTTGGTTCCTGAAGGCTTTCAGGACTGCCATTGTTCTAGGATATTTGAAAATAAAATACATGATTTGCATACTTGCTTATAATCTCTTCTATTGTCTTGACAGTATAGCAGGGGTTTTTCTCTTCAGCTTCTTGAGGATCACTACAAAGTAGAATTATAATCCAGTCTTATTTTTACTATACTGACCCACATTCTACTTTTTTTCCTGCAAAGCTCTCATAGAGTCACCTTTTTCCCCCCCAAAAAACTGCGTGTATTCTGAAAGGACTCCACAGATAAATGCATGAGATCTGATCCTGAAGTGCGAGATGAAACTCAGGGACGTCTCATCCAAAAAGCCCCACAGCTGACCAGTCCAGGCCAATGCCTATGTCAGTTAATGAATCTTCTGTGCAGTTTTAGGAGCACTGTACGGCATGACAGAAGTAGAGTTTATCTGACTATATCTATGCTGCACCTGAGACATTATTTCAGCCTAGAAAACAAAACCTTTATTGTCTATTACTTTAATCAAAGGCCTAACTGATCTCTCTTCTGTGCAAGCCTGATGGATCAGGTACAGGCAAGCATATATGTGACCTATCCAGTGGCTGGTGCCATGGTCCCTGCACTTCCTTAGCATAGTATAATCACTTTTAAGATTTAGCCAATGACAAAAGTAGAAACCCCATGGACTATGGCTGTGCTTAAACTGCTTTCTGGATTATATTATAAATTATTGATTAAATGCATCTTTATTTCTTGCTTCTCCTCTCCTCTGCTGCTTTTGCTGTTACTCACCATCCACATTATCCACTTACATATACTCACAGGTCACTATTTTTATTATGGACTTGTAAAATACAGATTTTTATTTCATGAGTTTCCCAACCATTATCTCGGATTTTTCGTGATTAAATGTGATACTAACCTTGCATTTTCTGCATTAAAGTTAATAATCCATTCACTTACCAGATATGACACATCCGAAGCTGGGCTAATTCTCTGTCTCATTAAGCAGGGTAGGGAATATTATAACCATCCCACACTTGTCTTTCATTTTAAAATTACACAATTGGAAAACCCACACTTATTCAGCTAATTAATACTCTAAAAAATTATCTAAGCTCAGTTATCTTTTACAGGTGTCTACATGAAAGTCTAGGAAGTAGTTTCTCAGTGGATTATCATGTTAATGATGTTGGTCTCAATACACCTTGCAGGAGAATAATTTTTTAAAATATTTTTGAGGATTATAACTTAGAAAACATCTCTTCATTGTGTCATTCCTGCTTCTTTAAATAACAAGTAAAATGAATACTGCTGTCCTGCTAACAGTCCCTCCATAGCATGTGTGTGTGTCTGTGTGTGTGTAAAGAGATAACCTGAAAGATTAAATTCTGTTAATTCATATTTATAACTATATTTTTATTTCATGTTTTATTACATTTCACCCTTAAATGTAATAAACCTGCAGCTTAAACATTTCATATTGGAAGTCTTTCAATGTAAAATTGGGCTTTTGACCAAACCAATCTTCTTTTCTCAACAAAAATTATGTACATTCCATAGAAAACTGCTTTTGTTTTATTTCATTTTCCTTAAAGACCAGAGGCCTGAAAACCAAATATTTTGATTTGGCTGTGTTCCTGTAAAGGCACATAAAAGCCCAACTAGAGCTCTTTTTTTTCTCTGCTAAGGGCTGGACTCCCAGTCAAAACACCAGTATAGCATGTTACAGCCAAAAGTCATCAGCAGGGGAGACTGTGGTACTTCATAACAAGATACTGATCAAATGCAGATTTAGATTGATGAAAGTATGTTCCTTCTTCCCAGTAATAAGGCACATGGACCATGAGCAGTACTTATGGTTGTAAACCAATCATGTTTTTTTACCAAAAAGGAAATGAGGACAAGTTAATAAAAGCAAAAAAGCTAAACAATTTATAAACTATTCCAAAAAAAAAGTACATCTAGAGAATAGGCAATTAAACCGATACTTAAAACTGTATGTTTGCTCTAGAAACCACAATGACCAGTACAGTCTCAGCCATCCTGAGGCATCCAAAATTAAGTTCCATTGTGCAAGCATCTCTGAGAGATGCTCATTCAATTTTATTGATAAAATGTGCCATGTGAAGAAGACTAAGAGATACAGGCAAAATACAGACAGAAGAAAAATGTATTAGTTTGTTCAATTTTTGTTTATCTACTCATCAAAATGCATATCATAGAGGACACTGCATAAGTTAGAATGCAATTGAAAATAGCAGTATTTATAATAAAGTATATCTTCAGTGTATGAATCTTCTCTTAAAAATGGCCAAGGTTTTCTGGTCAAAAGATGGACACAAAAGCAATGTGTGCAGCAGTGCAAAAGTCATTGTGCTTAGCTACATTTGTTACATGAAATGTAATAAACCATTCACAAGTGTGTAGCATTCTATAGCTCCCCACAAAGAATAAGTCTCCATGAAGTCAATACGGTTTTAACTGGGGAACTAAAGAAAAAGACTTAGCTGTTAGGAGCCTTTCTTTTGGCTGGAAGTTATGTGGGTAAAGGTAATAAAATTAAAGCATCACTTCTAAGTGTTCCTAGAAGACTCTGTTATGCGCCTCTGCTGGCAAAAATCAATACCCACACATGCTCTGTTCTCATCTGTGCAACTGAAGTGTGACCGTCAATTTCTGATTGTAGCAGCTGGGAGGTGCAGGACTAAAGCTGTGCAGTGATGGCTGGTTAAAAATTTTCTCGTAAAGTGGTTTCCTTCAGCAAGAGTTGATTCATTAACATTTTGGGGGGTTTTCTCCCTAGAGCATACAAAATTCTGTGAAATGTTTATTCAAGAGTTCTTGGATTCAGGATAAGAACCTTCAGAGAATGACCTTGAACACTTAATAGTTCAATGGCTAAAACATTTTTGTTGGATGTTAATTTTGATCAAAGCCCCTGAACTTTCTGTTAGCTTGTGTGACAAAGCCTTCCTCCCACCCCATCCTCCCTACTGCCAAGAGAGTGCAAAGGAGCATTGCAGATGGGGTAACCCCAATATTCCCTGGTTCTCCTGAGGCTTCACAGGACCCACCGCCCTGTCAAGATCTCATCCCCACAGCCCCAAAGACACAATGTTAGAGGGGACCCCAGTGTCCCAGTGAGAGACAAGAGACCCCACCCCAGCCAGTGCCTGTGCCTGTGGTGCACGGTCAGTCTCGCTGCCAGTGGGACCTGCAGGCACCATGTTACTGCAGCAGCCTCGTCCCTATGGGCTTCCCCATTCGGCCACTCCTAGCGATTCCTGTTTCTGCCAAGCAGCTTTACTCCAGTGAGCGCTCCGGTCACAGGGCTGCTGACTCTACCTTGGAACAAAAACGTTTACATTTCCCGCATTTGCAAGCTAATAAGACTGTTTGCTCTAATGAGTACTTAGACCCCAAGGCTCAAACATTTACCACTTAATTGTGATGTTTTCTTTGCCTTGTTGTCTCTATAAGAGCCTATTTCTGGCACACTGCTGGTTCTTGAGACCTGGCAATTAGATTGTAATTCCTGAAATATTAGACAGCCTTGATTCATTTTAATGGCTCCTACTTTAAGACAAATACATTTATTTTAAGTAATGCAAGTTATTCTTCCCTTATTCCGTGAAAGAGAACAAATTTTCATTTTACATCTTTAATACAAACCTTCAGTGCTTTGAAATCTACTTTCATTCAGTCAGGGTACAGAAGCTTATAAAAGCCAAGATTCATCCTACATACAGCTAATTGCTTAAGTATTGTTGAAACCTTGTTGCTGTGGCAACTACTGCCTATATGGAAATGATTTTCAACTTGGGATCCAAGGAACCCCTGTATCTATGGTCAGCCCTTGAAAGGTCTGGAAACTAAGAAAAATAAATTTGTTGTCTGAAGGTTTAAATTAGAGGAACCATGATAATAAGTCCAAAAGCTGGTGGGTGAGGAACAAGAAAAGTTTTCACAGTCAATAGGGGAAGGTAGATAAAAAAGACAACTCAGCCCACCATCTGAATCACTGTCTGGAGGCATCTGTTACTTGCCATCAACGATTAAGGGAACTTTTGTGAGCAGGCTTCTGATGCACAACTTAGCATCTTGAGTTAGGTGGGCTGGATAATGTTCTGCACTTCGTGGGGACTTCGTGGTGCTCCATAATTAACTCAGAAAAAAAACCCTCAGTCTCTTAAAATACTTTCCACTACTAAAAAAGGGCTTTTCCCTTAAATTTTTGTTATACTCTGCAAGGGTAAACCAGAGACATGTATGAGATATCTGAAATATCCAAATATCTTGATTCTCCTACTTGCGTTACAGGGAGGAGGGGGAAAAAAGCTCATTTCAACTTTATTTTCCAGAATCAATTTGCTTTGGGGGATACTTTCATAAGGCATTAGTGTAAAGGTCTCATTCATTCTTTCCTGCAGTGGTCAGCAGCGTGGATTGTGATGCAGCCCAAGAGTAACACCAATATATGGCAGATGTTATTTCTGGCACTGAGAACCATTTTTATGATTTATATCAGTCATTTTATGACATGTTTACTACCCAAAATAGTCAATAACATGACTGTAACAATATTCTTTTAAAATAGTTTTAATTTGATGTAAATAATACTTTGAGGCACATTACAATGCAACAAAAGAAGAACACCACACTATCTTAGTGACTCTTAAGAAAAGTATGCCTGTAACAGGTTGTTTAAAACTGTGTCTTTCTTTTAAATAATTACCAGGATTAATGTACTGAGCAGTAAACAAACTCTGAAAATCCTAAAATGAAAGCCAGTTACAGAAAATAGCAAATCAAAATAAGCGTCTTGAAACTTAAGTTCTTGGTTAAGAAAATATTATTTCTATAAAGTATTATTTAGAAAGTATTATTTCCATCAACAGTTAGTCTCATAGCTGTTTCACAAAGTAATTTTTATACTAAAAGGGTTAGTAAAGCTGTTATGGGTTGTCTTCCATAAACCCAGTGCATTGGTCAAGCGTCTCATGCCTTTTGCATTAATTCATTTCCAGTGTCCCCACCTGGCAATTTTATGTGAGTGAACATAAAATTCATTTGAGATGTTTGGACTTGAGATCTCAAAATCATTAGTCCCTTTTGAAAACCTTGGCCCTGGATTTTTCATTAATGAATCAGCCTTTGGATATAAATGTATAAATACATTCCACTCCAAAAAAGAAGCCAAATTTGCATGTTACAGATGTATGTCTAGTCACAGCAACAAATTTGGAAGAAATTGCCTTCTTCATTGCAATGTGTATGACATCTGTCTCTACATTCATTTTCTTTGATGTGCTTCTTTTCACATTCTCTGCTAAACAGAATATTTTTGTATGCTTTTTTTTTTTTCTTTCTTCTTGTAAAAGTTTACAGTCTCTTTCAATGAGACAGCTGAAGAGAGTTTTTCTTTCTTGGCTGCAATAGGAAAGCTCTCATTATCCTGTTTTATATAGGCTGCTACCTTTTCCATAAAAAGAAAGGAGAAAAGGTAATAAAAGATTTTTGTGAAATTAAGATAGACATGTTGCTAGTTGACTCTTCTTATCCACTTTTATAATATTTTATTTTATACCTAGTGTTACCATTTGATCTGCTAATTCTTGTATTTCTGTACATCCCCTTGAATGTGTGCAGGTGCAAAGTTTTTCCAAATAACCCTTCACTATGACAAGATGAAAGAAGAACCTTCACAGAAAGTAAATTCATCTAGTTGATTTTCTTTTTCCTAGACCTGTCTAAATCTGGATTTGACTTTACAGCATCACATGGCACAAGCCAGTAGGGATGGAGTAGGAGTATTATTCAGCCCTTGTCAAGACCGTGAGTGAGCTAATACAATGTAAGCTGTACATCTGAAGAGCAGATGTGGCACTATCTAGACCCACAAATAAAAAAGTTTTTTTTCTTCAGAGTCTGTTTTTGGAACTGTCAAAAAGACATGATTTTCTCTATCTAAATAGCCTTTTTTTCAGAACATTAATAAACACAAGAATTCCTTGTAACCTTGGTTTTCAGACAGTTGCCAAACTATTTTGGAAATAAAGCTCAATCGTGCATTGTGTTTCAGCATAATGAAGTATATGTTGCTACTGGGAAGAAATGTGAAAGTGGTATATTTGCAACTCTAACACATTTCTTTCCTAATTTTACTTTCTTTTCATTAGTGATAGGCTTCCTAAGAATTGTTTAAATATAGAGAAAAAAACAAAAATGTAAGAGCTCTGAGTAGCCATAAGACTGGAACAATCTCCACTTTTTTGTCCATGTGAAGTGTTATTCACATATCTGGCTAAACTGGAGGTAAGGACTTTTTAAACTAGAGATTAAAACATCTCTGAGAATCTCATCCGGTACAGGCAGAAGCTGAAGGAATACAAACACCTCTTGAAATCCAGACACCGAAAGATATGTGAATAAATATGAGAGAATAAATACTTTATAATTTTCTTCTACTAGTCTTTTTTTTGTGCTTGACAATCCTGTGTGGCATGTAATAACTAAATTTAGCAGAGTTTTACCACGAGAGGGCAGGAATGCTCATCAAACAGGATTGCCACTAGTTGTTTCACCACTTCTCTGCCGGGAGGGTGACCCAATGAGCTTTCTCTCTGTTGGTATTTAGTATCTAAGCTTGTACCCCGAGCATTTAACAACATGACAAAATGCTTTGACCCCGCAGACTGACCTGTCATTAGTACGGCTGATTAATCCCCCCGGAGGGTGGTGGGGCTCAGGGGCATGGCTGAGCGGCAGCTGTGGAAGGCTCAGAGCAAAACTAGAACTCCTCACTCTGGGCTGGCAAAGGGGAACAGCTGCACCAAGGCATCCAGCAGGCTTGCCAAGGCGGGCTAGCCAGTAGGTAGAGGTGAATCAGTGCCTGCCTTTCTTCCTTATGGTGTGTAACAGGAGCAAGAAGGAAGATCTTTAGAAAGACTTTTTTTTTTTTTTTTTTTAATTATTATTCAATATTGGCAGCACTGGCTGATTCATGAACATTATATAAGCTTTTTTGTAAGCGAAACTAATTTTGATTGGACTATAACAGTAGCCAGATCTGAACAGTAGAAAACTGTACTGGACAGGATACTGTGTAGAAAATTTCCAGACTATTATTAAAGTGAAACAAATTTGTGTGGAAAGCCCTGGTTAACTCATAAACAATTTATAAAGTGAAGCATTTAGCATAGCTTGATTAAAGGTTTAAATTCTTGTAACTGTTTGCCAACAAAATACAGTGTGTCACTGTTCCCAAAAACATGTTTTGGAAAAAAAAATCTACTATGGGGCCACTCAGAGCTGTAAGATTTTAATCAGCTAAGATTAAGCACAGTAACTTACATGGAAATATCCTTTCTTTTCCTTATTTTTCTGTCATGTTAAGTAGTTTCCTTTTTCAAATGGCAACGTTTTTCACCATGAAGCAAATAGTTGTGGAGTTGTGACAGTGACTGGATAAACAATATTAAACTGGAACAAAGAAATACATGAAAACGTAACCTTACTCTAGTCATAACAACATTCTTCCTCAAATAACAAGAAAAAAAGATTTATGGAAGTTATTTTCCATTAGTTATGGCAAGTGAATTAGGCTTTTACCAAGTTACCACACCCTCCTCTAGAAAGAGTGCTCAACAAAATTTTGAGCAGTTTAATCAGTTGTTTAAAGACTCTTTGTTACTTCTACCATTGGGTTAAAGAGGGTTTCCCCAGCCTTAAAACAGAAAGGGGCATTGCCTTCCTGTTGTGTGGCTTGGCTGTCTCCTATGAGAAGCTCTTGACTTATGCTTAGAGGGTTGCATACCTGCTAGGAGCTCTACATTCTCAGCATCATTTTACAAATCTCTGCTTCCCAGAGGTTTTCATGAGTCATGCTGCAACAGCATGCTACCAGGGCGAGTAGGTAGAAAAGCAGGAAACCCTAAAAGGTCTCCTCATTTGGTGACTGGGGATTTATTTCTTTGGGTTTTTTAATAGCCCTAACAGTGTGTGGCTCTTTTCAAAGCCCTGCCAACATGCAAGTGTTTCAGCCTAGATAAGCAACAGACAGCCACCAGGATTTTTGCTGAAAAAGGAAAGGGCGTAACTGGGCAGCAAGCAGTAATATGGAAACAGGCAAGTGGGATAAGGCTAAAAGCAACCTATTTTGTGCATTTTTAGGATTAATGGGAAATCAATCCAGGTCAGGCCTTCTGCAGAAGCTATGCAATCCCTGTGCAGATGGACCATCCTATAACTTTTTCCAGTCAGACTTTGAAGCTATGAAGGATGATCTTGAAGATGTTCAGTATTCATCTGCAGGAGAATATTACCTATGACCTTTCAGAAGAATGACACACAGGTTGTCTTGCCCAGTGCTTCATAAATGGAAAGCCTGTGTCATGCTTTGTTCAAAGAGGAGGAGAACTTACTTTCCTTTCCCTTGTATTATATGTTCTGCCGCATAAGAACATAAGAGGTGGAGAACCCAGGTCTGGGTGAATCTTATGGGTTTGCCCTTGATGTTTTAGTTCGTACTAAGGATACATAGCAAAGAAATGGTAAAAGAAAATTTAAGTTATTGTTCTTTACTTTTTGTTTTGTTTCAAGGGGTACACTGCAAAAGGAAATGAAAATAGGATGATATTTGTTCTGGCATTTACTTTTCTGTTACCTTTGGAACAATGACATTTTGGACAAATTTATGAGCTCGTCTCCGAACCCTTATTCACATAATGAATCTACTCACCTGTACATCCTTTCTGGATGTAGAAATCACTCTTTGATTTGTCGCTCAGTGTCTTTCCCATTAAGTGTGATTCTAGGGAGATCAAGTAGGATTTCAGAGGATGAAAACTCTCCTGCATTCAATCACCAGGCAATACCTTATACAGGCAGCAGAACCTACAAAAAAACTGCCTTGTCAGACAGGGCCACATATGGCAAATGTTTTTTAAAATTCTCACTTGCTATTAGAGACACCAGGTATTTTAGAAAGTTTTTTGTGACAGCAGTCCCTACTCAGAATTACTGTCTACAGCAGCCTCACCCCTACCCTTTTGCTAATCTTGTAGTGTGTAAAAACACCCTGTGAAATTAAGAAATCTAATATATTCTATGCAGAGTGCTGGTCCTATAAGAGAAATTAGACTTCTTCCTAAAATTATAACAATTTAACAGTAAAAATAAAGTGCAGAATGTATCTGAAGAAATGTCTATGTTGGCTCTTTTAGGTGCTAGAAGTAGTTTAGATGCAGGCTTTTTCTCTCAGCTGCAAAGGTCTGGGCTGGTGCAGCTTATGGGGATACTTATAAAGTGGTAGATTTAGGAAGGCTTTTAAATTCACAGGTGCAGAGAGGTACATTAACTGTCTCTCAGCCTCCTATCAAAACAAAGCCTGAGCAAGCACCTGTGCTTGGAACTCATGATCATGATCAATTTAAAACAACCTGAGCTGAAGCATTGCTGAAGAAGATGCTATTTAATCCTGCCCTCTACTGTACAGATGCTCAGGGGTGCCCAGAGCAGGGGAGGGAGTGTCTAGTCTAGAACAGCCAGCACGATGGCACTCCTCATTCAGCACTGCACCAGGCTTAGGCTCATTTACAGCATTTATTTACCTACAGCCCAAGAAGCCTGTCAAATTTCCTTTGTTTTCCTTTATGTTTTGTTTTTTACTTGGATGTGTGTAACTGTAGTTTTGAAATAATTACATTGTTCTAAAACTTGGATTTATTATTGAATTTATTATTTAATAAACAAATGCATTTCTAAAAATATTAGTTCCTCACATCTAATCTCAGTTTGAGATTTCAGATCAAAGTGTGTTTAGCAATACAGTAATGTCCTGTATTATCTCGCTGTTCTTCAAAAACTCACTTGCTTTTCTGAATCAATGTTTGGCTAATGTGTTTCAGAGATTTATGATCCACCATGATTTTCAGATTTTGTTCTTAAATAATTCAACTTTGTGCTTCTTTATTATGCTGATAGGAATAATTTTTCCTTTTTGCATTATAGTGTACTTATCTACTATTCTATCAGAATTATGAGATCTTTTAATGACTTCGCATTCATGGGTTTTTAGGAGAATTTGATAATATACCTAGAAATAAGCATTTGTGAAAATACAGGTACAAAGTGGATGCTCTCTATTTATTTCCCTAGTATATTTTAAGAGAGAGATTTACAATGTCTGGTTTTCTTTTGTAAAAATTGTGGAAATTTTTCCCTTTTATATCCTATACACTTTTCTGTCTGTAACTTCAATTTGTTTTATTTTATTTTATTATTGGTCAGCTTGCATGGAATTTACAGTCCTCTGCTCTCAACATCCCTTTTAAGAGTCAAACCGTAATTTTCTCTTTCTCTTTGGGCACTGACACCAAAGCATGTTATGTGCTCATGAAAATTACTGATGGTACAAGGTGGATGGTGGGAGTGCTCAGACAGAAGTGAGGTAAAGAAACAGGAGTGTGATACAAGTAGACTCTTCAGCTTGGAAACTACAAGCTGTCAGACTGGGTCAGGTATCTCATAAACCCTGCTGTGAGACTCCTTCATTTCTCTCTAGAAATCGCCCCTCTGACAATGCACAGCCATGAAAATAATTCTAGATATTCTGCATTGACCTTCCTGCCTTTAATTATTTAAGGAACTTTTGCCAGTTTTCCTCATTCTGATACATTTGAAATTGCTATTACAGCTCTTCTGCACTTAGCAATCTGCTCCTCTTTCTGTTTCGCCCTATTATGATTTTAAACCATAATAAGGCCTTTACATTGCCTTAAAAGGCTTTTTTTTTTTTTTTTTCTGAAGGTTTTTTTTCCCTCTTCTGCTTGGCCTTACTGGCTATTTTTCAGTGATCCTTTTAGAGGTATAAGGGCTAAACCAAAATTTCTAATGAACTGGAGACTTGAACCAGTCTCCTCCTTGCTTGCACTTTAATCAGTGGAATATTTCCAAAAGAAGTATCATCACATCACTAGGCAACAAAAACTAAATTATAAAACCAGCAGAGAGTTTGATTCAAAACAATGGTTAACTAATTAAAGTTCACTGTTAACTTTCATTTGCTTATTTGTTCCTCCCTAGAAAGTCACAGCATCTTAAGCACATTTCTACCTACAAGACTCAATCTTTTGTTTGTTTTAGAACAAACTACAGAAAACCTGTCTAAAAGCCACAAAGTCACTTGAAGGATTCATAAAAGTTGTAAATAGCATTTTAGGAACACAAATAGTTTGATGTAGAAAAAACCCTTTTATTATATTTAAGAGATGTGTGTACATCCTTCAAGAAAATTTTTAGAGAATTTCAGGAGATACCATTTTATAGAACATATAAAATTATTTAGTGAGATCTGAGTACTGCCTTCTCTAGGTATCCCAGACTAACCAGTTTCTGAGAATGGAAACTGCATGAGTTGCTCTTTCTACCCAGCTGTATGGGTTTTTTCTGATGGGGTTCTATTTGGGACCACACACAGGACTGCAAGGAGGTCAGCATGAAGGAGACTGTAGTATTTCCAGGATGGAAATTCCAGACATTTAATAAAGACATATTAAAAAGTTTGAACTCAGTTTTACAGATTAGCAATAAAAATACACCTTTTGTTTCCATAAAAACTCAAACTCCTCAGTGCTTTATTGGAACCTACCCTTTTGCAATACCTGAGCTTTTCACAACTTTTAACATCTTCTCAGTTTTAAAAGTAAGTCATATATTTCAGCATATGTAATGTAAAATGCATGCCAAATGTTTGCAGAATGAGTCATGGCAACATAAAAGAGACTACATCCAGAAATGTGATCTCGAAACAATTCTCTTCAAATGATGTCTGTTCCTGAAAGAATAACCTCCACATCTACCCTGTTTTTCCTACTGAGAACCTCACATTCACACAGCTATGGATTCTGCAGTTTAGGCTTATTTTCTCTGCTTGTATGGTAAGTCTACAAGTTAGACTGTTTAATCAAGAAATGAAATAAAGCTAGTTATGAGTGAAGTCTGAAGCATTTTTTTTCATTTGAACATGCAGTTTGGAAAAGATGAATATCCAAGCTCTTCTCAGCTTCTGTGATAATGTTCAGCTTCAGACCACATGAAATATTCAAGCGCTATTATCTCACTTAACAGATACTTGGGAGTGTAGATATTTGCAAATCCCTTTCCAAACAGGCAGTCACAGAAACACAGCTATCACGAGGCCTGGGTCAAGAAAGGTGATGATATTTTTAAGTGAGACTTGGAATTTAAGAACCTAAAACTGAGTTCTTGAAAGCTCCTGCTTAATCTTTGGAGGTGCCCAGACTCTATCAGCACCTCATTTCTCATTCCTGTATTTCCTCAGATGCCTGAATTTTAGGTCTGCAAAGCCTTAAGAGTAAATCACTGCTGACATGACTGACAACAGCTTGGCTTCTGTCTCAATTTAAGTCTCATCACCAGCAGCAAGCTTGGTTCCCCTGTTCATTTCCACTGTCTACCTCAACTTCAAAGGCATTCTCTCAGCAAACTTGCCAGCATGAAAGGGGGAATGCAGGAGAGAGGTTAGGCTTGTAGCTGAGTGGAACAAGAAGCTTTTAATGAGAGCCTAAACCCTCTTTGGCTGTGGGCCTACACAGTTCACCATCAGCGCTGCAGGATCTGTGATAACGCAAGAAGCTGAGTCCCATTTTCTTCCCCTTGGGCAAATTCTTTAATCACATAACTATGATTGCAGTTGCCTGTAGACTTGTCTTTCTTTTGAGTGAAAGGCTGTAGAGCTGGGAAGAAATATTACATCCATTACTCAGTACTGAACTGGAAGAACGAATGAAAGAATCAGCAAAGAATAACAGAACTCACAGATAAAAAATACAGTAGAGAGGCTTATGTGGCAAGGAAAATTCAGATCAGACATTAAGACCTCATGGTAGAAACTATGGGGAAGAACTGAAAGAGGCTGTGGAAGTCTCTGTAAGGTACTTCTGTGTTTTTGAGAATGACAGGAATATTGCAGATTCTGAGCTGAATACCTAAGTTTAACTCCTGCACTCCTTTATCTCCTGAGCAATAAAAAAATAGGGGTTTCTTCCTGTTGTGTGCTATGTTCAACATTTTGGAAATTCGTGGATAAATAAAAAGTTTAGGATCTATGTATTAAATTTTTTTCTTAATTTTCGCTTATAGACCTACAATCAAAAATCAAAATCAAAATTGGCTACAAAGGTCAGGACCAACACACTAATTAAATTTTTATATTGAATAAAAAAATGATTGATTGATTTCTCTGAAGGCATTTAAAAACAGACAAACATTCTAAAGAGTTTTAATGAAGCCAGAAATTGTGTTTCTAAACAAATGTAGTACCACATGGCTGTAGGAGACTGCAATACCTTAATAGACACTTGAGCAATGCTCATGTTACCATACTGAACTCACAAAAAGAAAGACAATAAAATCCAAACATCAGACCCACTGCTCCATACACAGCCCTGCACAGTAACATGAGCTACTTGGAGGGGGGATCCTTTGATGATGTACCTTTGGCTCCCAAGCTATGCAAGCCTTTGGTGCAGGAAGGAGGTTTTGCTGAGTATTGAGGAAGAGCAAAGAGGCTGGGAGGCTCAACAATGCAGAAAAAAGGCCTCCTGAGGAGAGACATCTGGAGAACCAGTAGAGACCTCAGCAGACTCCAAGGTTTTTTTAATGTCTCTCCATCACAGAGCCAAAAGATGCCCTGGAGTCAGGATAAGAACAAAAATAAATTTTAAAAAAACCAAATTTACATTTACTCCAGGGAAGCTGTATCTACTTGTCCTGTGGCAGGCACGCTCACCTCAGTGCCCACGTTTTTTGAGGGATATACTCTGGTTTTGCTTTGCACAGTACACATCTGGAAAGGAGCAGCCTCATTTTGACCTGTCATGAGTGCTGTGACTGTGGCTCGCTGAGGTTCAGTAAGAGGACAGAAACCTCTCCCTTCACTAGTGTTTCCACAGGCATTGCAAGGAAGGAGGTGTGGTGCCAAGTCCACAGCCACTCCCCTTCATGCCCCCCACTCTTCAAGCACCAAGGTGGCAAAACAGGGGGAGAGAACTACCGGGTATTCCTCACTAGCACAGAAAAAAGTCCCCGCAAGAGCCCCCTGGTTTCCTTAGGGTGCCTACTGGAACATATCACACCTCTTCACACAGGCACATATACACATGTACATGGCTTCACAGAATCAATCAGAAAAAAGTACTTCAAAGATCATAATCACCTTTAATGATCTCTTTCTGCTCATCTAGAAACTGTAGAAAAATCGCATCCTGTGTGCCTGTACATATAAAGCGTTTAAATGGCTTAGACCCAGTCTGTGTGTAAAATGTGTGCTGCTGTTGCAACACTGGTAAATTATCTGATGTTTTGTTTCCCACTGTTAAGATGCTACAATGCTGGAGCTGTTATACTGATAAAATATTCTTCATCTCTTACAGCAAATTTTCTCAAGTGCCTCTGCCCGCTTCTTCCCTGGTGAAATCCAGCTTTGCTCCCTCTCTAGCGAATTTACTTGATAGCAGTTAACATTTCTGGTAATGTAAATCCCAAATAACATACTTTTCTCACGACCCCAAGCTAAGCACTGCCCAAAATCAGTTGGGGAAATGCATCTTTAGGACATTCAGTACAAGTGAAAATCAATTACATTACAACATAACTGTGCCTAAGCTGTGTGCTATAGACTCCTGTGGCTTTGGCTAAGGTGCAAAGCAAGCAGAGATGTGCCCACTCCTGACCAAAAGCTTTGCTGAGAAAATCCCCAACACAGACATTACTGCCTCAGCAAAACTGCATTTTTACAGGGTTAGCTGATTTACTGGGGGGATGGTGTGAATTTGTAAATTTGAGATTTGCCTACAACATTGCATACAAACCAGCGGTGCTTTATCAGTAAACAGACTATGAACACTGCTGCTGAAATATTTCTAGGGAAAGCGTGTGTTAGGAGGCTTGCTGTGCTCAGTCATACTGACCTACTTAGAGGAGAACAGCTCTGTAGTTCCTGTGTGCAGGTGCTAAAAGCTGTCACATCTATGCTTATGTACACCAAAGTCACAGAGGCGTGGGTCTTCAAAAATGTTTCAGAGCTCATCTCCTTCTTTGACTGCCTCTGTTCAAGTATTACCAATATTTTCAAAATGATCAGCCAGCTGCCACTGAAGCTGCCAGGTGCCAGTTGTTTGCCAGGGGTCTGTTTGTGCAGTCCCAACTAAAGCAAGACAACACTGTTCCTTGTTGTAAATTGCTGAGCCTGACATTGGATCTAATTTGCATCTCTTTCAGCAGCAGTATGGTGTTAACACACTCCTCCTCTCTTCTCACACTTCAGTCAGTTATTTCTGCCCTTGAATTGCTCCTTAAAATGTGTTGGCACAAATGTGTGAGTACTGAACTGAACCTGGAAACCAGGACAAATGAAAATTAATCTTTTCAGCAATCTTCCCTTGTTCATTCTTCTTTTCCTTTCCTTTTATCTTCCATTTTTCATTTTTTCCTTTTTTTTCTTTCTTTCTTTCTTTTTTTTTTTTTTTTTTTTTGCCCCTTCTTTCTTCCTCCCCACTGCCTCCTTCCTTTCCGAAATTTATTTCCTCTCCTCTATTTGCATAATTCCTTTCCCTTCTTTTGCTGGATCAGTTCATCTAGTTTTCTCTATAAACAAAACAATTTTAATTTACCAATGAAGTGGTGTTAGGCTGTGATAAGAATGCTTAAGCCTGTTTAAAAAACAGTTGTGCAGAACCATTCCTGTACCCAACAAAGTGAAACCATTCATATCCTGTGCATATTATAATTCTTACCTCCTGTAAATTCAAACCTCAACTCCAGATTTGAGCAGCATTTATTCATTTGTCTGCAGTGACCTCTGCTGTAGTCCTTGAAAGACAGATGCTTTTAAAAGCTTCACCCTGGAATACTTTTGAAATTCCTACTCTTAAGCAGTTGTCATGGTACAGAATAACAACCCAGACAGGCCCACACAGCTCCAGGCTGCACCCCCTTATCATTACTGCAAAAAAATAACGATGTCCTTGGCTGAAACCAGGACAACATTATAGGAGCTACTGAGCAAACTGTTTGAAAACATAGACTTAATTTTTGTTACAAAGTTTCCGAGTGGTCGTGTCCTTATAATATGTCCATGTGGCTGGTGACACTATTTGTTTTTCTGTGATGTACATGTACACCCCATGTTTTCATAATTTTAACACATTTTGATGTTCACAGTTGCAAAAGAAGTGGTAGAATCTGTCTTACTTACACTTTATTCTACATCTGTATTGATATTTCTAGTATAAATATAAATACATATATACACATATATTAGACAAAGGTAATTTGCACTTCCAAAGCATTTAATTGATATATTTAGTCAGTCTGTGTCTCACTGTTGTGTATCTGAACATGTGGGCTTGTTCCTGAAATTGGAGATGCTTTTTGCTCTTGTTCTTCTGTCATGTCCATTTCATTTCTACAGATCCTGGAAATTCACACTGCAGAAGCTTACCAACAGGCAGCTCATCTCTGATTGTACTGCTCAGAGATGAAGAGTCCTTATACTTTTTGTTTAGACAAGAAAATTCATCTAATATCAAGTAGAATCACTACTGTCTATTATTTTCCTTCTGAATATATGTGGACTTTCAAGTGTAGACAAAGACACGTATTGACTTCTGTTTCTGCTAAGTCACTCTAAACCTTGCTAGGGCCAAGATTTTAAGCATTGATCAATGCAATAACATTCAGCATGCAGCGTGCTCTTCTTCAGCAACTAGAGTGAGTTCAGAGAATTGCTTGAAATTTGTGATAGATGCTTTCAAGGAGTCAAATATTTCCTGTTACCCTTTGATTTTGAACATCATTACAGTGGTTTACTTTGTCTGCACAGATAGCTACACTGAATAATAATTTTTAATTCAATTGAATAATTTTTAATGTTTTCCTTTCATAATGAAGGGAAATGCCACTAAATGGCTTTGTCAAGAGGAGCTGAATTGCAATATCTTGTCTTCTCGAAGAAATGTATCCTGTTTCTCTGATTTTAGGTCAGGTTATCGCTGAAATAACTTAGCCATTCCTTTCTTTACTCACTTGTAACACAGAATATAGAAAAGACCTTGATGACTTCAATTCTGAGGGTTTATACTCGATATTAAACCACACACTTAGATTTACATGACTGCATATATCGCGACAAACCTCTTGCACATCGGTATTTTATTCACCTTTGAGCAGCTGGTTAAGTCTCGGCTAATAACAGAGCAGAACAACTGACAGGACCTGGATACTGATTTTATAAATGACAGGTCCGTGGCACAAATGTTGAACTTTCATCTGTGGTGTAAGACAAGTTCTTTTCAAATGAAACAAAGAATATCAGCTGAGTGATTCTCGACACAGTGGAAAGCATTTTGGAGGAAAAATTAAGAAAGACTGGAAGTATATTCACAACTTTTGTTATTGCTGTGGTTAATGAAATTTACATCTGTTGATTTATGCCTTGGTAAATCACTTACTGATCTTTCTAAAGATCAAATTTACCTAAGAAATACATCCTTTGTGTAATCTGCATCCTGTAATTTTTTTCTGCTGCTCAGGGGACTAAGAAGTCCAGGCTAACATAGGAAAGCTTCTGAGCTGGGATATATGTGTTTCACAAGAAGAGGAAATTTCCATTCTCACAACTGTTCCTTACAGCTTCCTGAAGCATTATTTAAAATGCGTTACAGCTTAATCTGATTTATTTGAGCTAAAGTCCATATTAACAACTATGTTAATGCAATTTGGCATTCAGTACTTTTGAGAGACTTTTTAACTAGGCCTCTAGGGACAAGACAACGGATAATAATTTTTAACTGAAAGATGGTAGATTTAGACCAGATGTAAGGAAGAAATTTTTTATGATGAGGGTGACAAGGCAGCAGAACAGGTTGCCCAGAGAGGCAATGGATGCTTCATCCCTGGGAAAGTTCAAGGCCAGGTTGGATGGGACTTTGAGTAACCTAGTCTAGTGGAAGGTGTCCTTGCCCATGGCAGGTGGGTGAAACTTGACAATTTTTACAGTCCCTTCAAACCCAACCCACTCTATGATTCTCCAATTCTATTTCACAAGGTGTAGTTTGATATATGAAAAAAAGTTTAGCACAACATGTGTAATTGCCTGGGATTCATTTTTCTCATTCATATCAGTAACAGTGATATTTTATATTAACTTACAGACACTTTTGTTTGCTTTAAAAAAAAACCAAAACCAAACAACTTGATAGTTTGGTAAAATCCATTAGTCAATAAGATTGGTTTTGGTCTGTATGCTTAACTGCACTTTTTTTCTCCTTCTTTCTTTTAGTTTGCTCTTACTTCTATTTTTGTGTTTTACTTTGAGTGTTAGATTTAAGCAGAAGTGAAAATTAGGCAGCAGTGGTTATGGTCCCCAGGTTTTGAATTTATGCTCCATGGCACTGTGTGTTCAAAATCATCAGTCTCTTCACAAATAAACTTTGGTTCAGATTAACTCAGAACTTTGAGCAAGGCAATTACAGCAGTTTTCAAAGCTTGTTGATACTTCATATTCCTAATTAAAAAGCCAAATAATTTGAAAATTTTATTTAAATCTTTGCTTTATTTTATGGAAATAAATATTTTTTAGAACCTGTAAGCTTTGTCTTAAACAAAGATGTTTCATGATCCTAGCTATAGGAAAAGCAGTCCCCAAAGCATTTTTACTCCGAAGGATATCCTGAAGGCTTATATTTTATCTGCCTTTGGAAAAGAGTAAGCTAAGTTCAGTCCAGGTTAAGACATTGTTCTTGTTTGCCCAGATGCAACCTACTGGTGTCAAAGTTCCAGTCCAAAAACCAGAGAGCAGGTTTTGGTCAGTGCTTTGTGATATACTTTGTTGCTGGAATTTTTTATTCAGACATGTTTACAGGGATTGGAGAAACAGCATGGAATGCCTAACTTCAACCAAAATGCACTGTAAAAATTCTAACTTTAATTAGATCTTTATTAGATTTATCAAATCAATAATGTAACTCATTTTGACTCAAAAATTGGCTGGTATTAGTCAATTAGTAGTCTATTAGTCAACTAGTATTAGTACAGCTGAGTGAGACTCTGCAAAATTATCTATTTGTCAGGCAAAAGAAAACAGGTCTTGAGGGACTAGAAATTATACTGAACTCATGGCAAATAGTGATTTTTTCAGTCAATATGAAAAAATATTAATATTTTCAAAGCAACAGTTTAATTTTGAAGTAATTCTTCAGCACTGTAGAAATATCTTGGTTTGGGCAAGATATTTGATGAGAATGAAGGAAATAGATTCACAATACTGCTGGTGGTCCTACACCACGGAGTGCAGCAGTTAGAATAACCACCTAGGAGGTGGGAGGTCAACACTCAGATCCATCTGAAACAGAGGTCAAATCCAGAGCATGGATTAAAAAGAATGTTTGTTATCTCTCCTGTGTGCTTTAAATAGCTAGCAAATGCAGTACTTGATGCAGAGTAGGAGTGCATCAACAAAAAGCAAATGAGCTCAGAATACCAGCACTCGGAATACTGGTTGTGCCTTGATCTTCCATCACCACCCCACTTTCCATCTCTGCACAGCTCCTGTAAAGTTGCCAGTCACACACCCCTCAGCGCTGTATGCTGGTGCCCCAGATTCTCACTTGCTCCTCTACCATTGGAAAGTACAGAAATTGCAACAGGGAACAGGAATATAGGTGTGTCAGGGTGTATCCCCACCCTTCTGTTTTCGACATGGGCATATCAGTATCATGCATCTTGGCATAAGGATGTGGCACCAATGTAATTCAGTGCAGAGCCACCACCCATGCGGAAAGGAAGGAAAGCAGCTTCTCTTCTGCATGTCTTCGTGTTTGTTTTCATGGAATCACTGAATGGTTTGGGTTGGAACTGACATTAAAGACCATCTTCCCTCTTCTCCCTTCCTTTCCCTTTTAAATTGCCCTGCATTGTACTTTCAACTTTTGTTTTAATTTGAGATTATAATACTGTGGACTCATAAGGTATTGATAAACAAAGCTTTGTTATTTTCTTGATGCATTCCTAGAACAAAGGTATTTCACTTATATGCACACTCTCATGTGCACCTTACATAAACGTGGCCCATCAGAGACTGGAAAGGGGCAGGCTAAAAAGGGAAGCAGGACAGCTGAAGTACTTTAATTTTATGAAATCATTAAATAGCCTCATACTTGCACTTTAACTTCATTGCTGTAGCATAGTGTAGAGGAAAGGAGAGGGAATATTCAGAAGGTTCCTATTGCCTGTGCATAGTTTATAAATAGGTGTGCTATAGGAATACATGTAAAAAAGAAAAGTTCTAAGCCATTAACTCAGATATACAAGGTTTGTAACATAGTACCACAAGGATCCTATGTCTTTTCCAAAGCCATGTTTGTCAGACTGATGTCTTTATTCCCTTGCACAGCACACGTGCTCACTGGGTGTCTTAGACACTAAACCTTATCACCTTAAGGATATATGTAACCCTTCCGCAGTATCTAAGCAGAAAGGGACTTCATTTTCAGTAGGAGGAAATAGCATTTTTTCCAGACAAGTCACTGAGTGACTTCACTCATGTATCTGATTCATCTGACTCAGCCTAGACAGCTATGTCTCTGTTCATTGCTCTATTCTCTTCTACAGTCAAAGGAGGTGAAATGGTATCTGTTGGAAATCAGATCAGACTTCTGGTGTGGGCTCTTCAATTCCAGGTCCTTATGTCAACTTAGCTTCAAGAATTTTTAACTATATTAAAAATACCTGTATGAACCACTCAGACCAATTTAAGATTACAAGCTGAAGGTTTGTTTAATCAAACCATCTGATTAAAAACAAGATCCTTGGAGCAGTGTATTTGTACAACATTAGTATAAGGCTACTTAAATTGGTACATTTTTGGTGTGTAGATTCTCCTTGAAGCTCACCATCTGTTAGGTTGTAAAGCTATTTGCTCTTCAAGAAAATTAGACACTTGAGAGGCTTTACACTATAAAAAGAACTATTTTTTTTTCCATAAAAGTCATGTCTTTCTAATAGTGATAAAAACCAAATAGGGGTATATTTATCACCAAGGGCCAATGTTTGGAAAAAAGCCATGCTCTCCAGTAGTGTGCTTTTGGTATATTCTAAATGTTTTACTCTCACTCTTTGTTTATGTTATAATTTCTCTCAAGACAAAGCAACTGAAACATCTCTGTACAGGCCTTTCTCTGTCATATACACCTACTGGATCTTTGATTTCATCTTTGCTGCTCCTCTTGTGGCTTTACTCATATATCTGATGCTTCTTTTCCAAGTACTTACAAACTACCAATACAATTTTGGATTATGAATTATCTCACCTCTTGATAAGTATCTGTGTTTTGGGTGGAGGCTGTTCTTGCTTCAGTCACCTGACTGCATAAAGGAATGAAAGTATACCTTGTATAAACTGAGAGCTGACGGTAATG
This sequence comes from Ifrita kowaldi, assembly GCA_013398055.1. Classification (NCBI taxonomy): domain Eukaryota; kingdom Metazoa; phylum Chordata; class Aves; order Passeriformes; family Cinclosomatidae; genus Ifrita; species Ifrita kowaldi. Next base: position 490,092 of record VZRS01001571.1, on the reverse strand, counting down.
CTCAATAACTCCAACGGATGTTCAAACCATAAGAAAACAAATACATGCGTCTAATAAAGGGTAAACATTTTTAGTAGGAAGCGTGTGAATACTCTACTTTAACATGTTTAATATTATAGAAATTAAGGTATTTAAGTAACAGTTCCAGCAAGTCTCCTGTGATAACTGTAAGGTTGAATTCTGGCTACATAGAGAATCCAGTTAATAGAAAATGAGTCTGGTCTGTTGGTGATGAAGGCTTCCTGAATATTGGGCTGCATTAGCAAATTCATAGCCAGCAGACTGAGGGAAGTGATTATTTCTCTCTACCTGGCATTCATGATGCCACAACTGGAATACAGTTCCCTCTCTGTACAATAGAGAGCAATGACCTGGAAAGAACCCATTACAGGGGCACCAAAATGACGGAGGGGGGGAAATGCATGTCATGTCAGGAAAGGATGAGAATGCTGGGTTTGTTCGGCTTGGCAAAAAGGCTAATGAAGGATTCAGTTTTATTCTTCAGCTACAAAAAAGGGGCTATGGAAACAATGAAGGCAAATTTTTAGTAGAAGTATGCAGTGAAAGACAGGATACAGTGGTCACAAGCTGCAGCAAGGCTAGCTGCAAAGAAAGAACATTGATTGTGAGGGTAGCCAAGCGTGGGGATGGGTGCCCAGAGAAGCAATAGAACACCCAGTCTTGGAAATAACTCAGTACTTGACCAGGCAGGGCCCTGAGCAATCTTACCTTACCTTGAAGTTAGCCCTGCTTTGAGTTGGCATCTAAATTAGATGACCCCCTTTAGTCACTTCTGGTCTGTATTACCCTATGGTTCAAAGCACCCCAATGCCTGTCAAAAATAAGGAAATCTATAGGGGGAAAAGAAAATGTAGTTTTAAGCAGGAGTAAGCACAGCACTAACATATGAAAATCAATAAATAAAGTTTTGCAATTGGACAATATTCTATTTAACTTTGTTCCTATCCTTCATTAAGCATGTTTCATGGTTTAAACCCAGAAATTAAACACCACTCAATCCCCCTCTCTCCTCCCAACCCCCACCACAGTGGAATGGGGAGGGGAATCAAAGTAAAACTTGTATGCTGAGATAATAACAGTTTATTAATTGAAAATAAAGTAAAATACAGTAATAATGGTAAAATATAATAATAATAATAAAAATGAAAAAACAAGTGATGCCCAATGCAATTGCTCGCTACCCCCCAACCAATGCCAACCCCCCTTCCCAAATCCAGATCAGGTAACTCCTCAGTTTTTATATACTGGCCATGGCATTCTGTGGTGTGGAATATCCCTTTGGTCAGTTGGGGTCACCTGTCCCAGACAGGCTCTCTCCCAGTTTCTGTTGTGTACCTCCTCACTGGCAGAACATGAGACAAGAAAGAAAAGTCCTTGAATTAGGATAAACACAACTTAGTAAAAAACCAAAACTAGAATGTGTTACCAACACTGTCCTCATTCCAAATACAAAAGCACAACACTGTAACAGCTACTGAGAATAAGTTAACTCTATTGTAGCTGAAACCAGGACAGTGTGTCCCACAGATTGCAGTCTATTTCCTTAGCCATGTTTTAACCCCTACTGACAGAAATAAAACTATTACAGTTTCGTCACTGCATAAATAACCTTTTCACCAAAAAATAAGAACAATCCTTCACATCAAACCAGTGTGAGAACTCAATATGCATCCTCAAAATTTGAGATCAACAGATCATGAAGATTTCCAAGACAATTTATGCTAAAGAAGCTCCATTTTCACTTCATGGAAGTGAGGAAAGGTTTTTTTTTTCCTCAGTCTCCTGGCAAGAAATCTTTCACTGAACATTTACCTTTCTTCCTTTGATACATTTTTCGCTTTTATTTTCCATGAAGCATGTTATTTTACTTTTAATTGGTGTATCAAAAAACATGCAAGGTTAATGACATATTCAATTACTGTGGCTGAAATTATTATTATTTAATACAATATAAAGAGGCTCAGGAATCCTTTATGTCCTTTTTGGTATCTCTGATCCTCCTGTTTCTTTATCAGCTTGAATCAATTTTATCATTTTCACACTAGAAATTAACAAACCAGCAGTACATCTTAGAAATTAATGTAATTATTAAAAATAAGCAATGTTAATATTTTTACCTAGTAAACCACAATGGACCTTATTGAAGCCCTATCCTAACTAATATTTAATAACAACATTTTGATAAATTTCAAAACCTCTATATATTTAGAAGTGGTTATGGATCCAAAAAGCCTAGGATTCTGAAAATGTAATGATTATTTTACTTCTGTAAGGGGTAAATATTTGATGCATATATTATTTCAATCATCATTTTCCTTTGATACCTTCTTATTTAGTGTTTCCCCAGATTATGTCAGCTACACACATATTTACTGCCTTTTAGAGCATGACGTACTATAAATCATCCTTTCTTTCAGATATATATATAAGATTTTCACTCTCCAGAAATCCCAGAGTAGGTGCTCCTGGGCACAGCAGCCTTTCTGAGAGTAATAGGACTGTGGTGGCTGTGAACTACACTGCAGCCAGTATCAGTCAACTACAACAGAGCAGGCACTGAGCACCTCAAGGAGAAGATGAACTGACCTTGCAGGTTTTATCACCAAAGAACTTTGAGATTAGTGGTAAAAGTTGCACATCTTTTGTAAAGTTCACGAGATTTTAAAAACCATTGTGAAAATGAGAGGCTTTTTAAAAGGGTGGCGAAAACTTTGAAACTCAGTAAACTGCCCTGGGTACAATCCAGAAATCCAACCTGAGAGACTGCTATTTTGTTTGTGAATGTAGTGTGTTTCCTAATAGATAATTGATTGATTTAAAAATTAAATAAAACACATCATAAAACTTCAGTTGACTCACCTCTTTGGAGAGTTAAATTTCACACAGTTCCTCTGCTCTCTCTATAGCAGGGGTAATGAAAGAAGGACTTGCTGCTTCAATTGAAGTTACTCAGAGACAAAGATCTGGGAAAAGAAAGAAATCAAAGCCAACAGGGAACCTTCCACAGGATCCCTCTCATGCTATCCTGTCCTACCTGCAGACTGTGCATGTCAAAAAATGGGTTTTGGCTGGATACTGTTTAAATACTAAAGCAAGCAGAGAGAAATATTTGCATTTCTGAAGCTACAACCTTCTTGTGCTTCGCAATTTGTAAACAACATCATTTCTGCTAATTACAACTTTTTTTTTCCTAGATCACCCACATTTCATTATGTATACTACATGCTGTTTCCTGGCAGGTAGATACTAAGATTGCAGGATATGAGAAACTAGGGTTGTTTTCCTCCTGGCACTAATGAATGAACCTTTTCTAGGGCACAGGTGCTTTCTTTGAAAATTTCTAAACCTTCCTCTGGGGAGACAAGGTACTGTTCATGTTATGGAGTTTGGGTTTAGAAATAAATAATTGCTGAATGTGTTCTTATGAACAGATATCTTTACTAGCTGGACAGTCAAGATAATGAGGGGGAAATATTAAATAGAACAAAAGCACGGTTAAAGCATGCACCCGGATACCCAAAGGAATACAGCCTTTCTCTTTTCTGACAAAGAAGTGATGTTAAAATACTACTCACAATAAATATTTGTTATATTCTCACTGAAGTCACTCCTTCAGTCCGAGGTGTACTGCTCTTCCTCAAAATTAGAACTGTATTGTGGTTGTATCTGTCAAACTTTTGTATATCATTGCCACTGTCATTTTGCAGTACATATAGAATAGGTTTTCAAATTCTGAGACACAAATCAGCTTTTGTTATCTTTCTGTCTTTCATGTAAATTAATTAACTGTGATAATCACAGATTTTTTTTTGAAACAGCTGTTTTTACACTTCTAATTGCACAAGCAAAAACTGAAATGTTTACTAATACAGCCCTATAACTGGTAATTATGTAAATTTTATGGTTTTGAAATTATCATCCACCTGCAACATGCCCAGTCGCCAGTGGAGGTAGGTTGCTTTTAAGCATAAAAAAACATCTGTATACATTATTCATGCTTTGGAGATTTGTCTTCTGGCTTCAAAGGCTGCAAAACACAGCATGGGAGAAAATAATCCATCAGCAGTGAGAAATAAAAAAGCTCTGCAATTTGCTCTCTCTGTAAAGACAGCAAATATTCAGGAAGAATTTCTTGCACTGATCTTCTCCAAGATCAGTGGAAGATCCATTGCATCAGGACTTCCTCAAGAAGAGTCTTTATCTATTATCATTATTATTGCTGCTGTTAGCAGTATTACTATTATTGTTTTCTTTGCCCTTTCTTTTCACATCCATTAGTAGAGGAGCTTCCAACACTATTGTATCAAACACATGGCAGAATAGATTCCCTATAGCAAAACTGTATAGACATCAGAGCTTAAAAGTCCAATATGATCAGTGATGTCTGCTCATACACAGATCAGACTTGAGGATTTTTTTGGATCTGTGCTATTCTGATCCATTTTATACAGTTTAGTTTTAAATTTTTATCCAGAATGGACTCCAAATATTAGACTTTTCTAACTAAAATATGTTCCCTGAGAAGTTCTATTAAATTTTTCCTGACTTCCTTCTTCTGAACTTACCATAAATATATAACTTCTTCATTTCAAATATTTTAATTAAGAAGCACATCTTTTTGCAATGAAAATAAGAACTTCTAGCTATAAAGTATATCAGTATTTTTAAATAAGAGAGTTCTGAAACTTCCTTTCCAGGGAATGTGTGTGTGCATTTAAACTAATTTAAATACATTTAAGTAGAATTTCATCGATAGACAAGCAAAACCTCAGGCAATCCGAACACATTTCTGCATGACATTAAAATGTGTTTAAATACATTTAATGGGTAAACTGGGAAAAAATTTGAAAGTCAGTCCACTGTATTTACAATAATAAAGACTGAACTGTAAAAGCAATTTAGATTTCATTGTGCAGCAGCCATACAGAAATGAGAGCAGAATAGTATCAAAATAACAAAGTAGCATATTTTAAAAACACCTAATAAAAAAATCTTTTAAGAGGTTAGCAAAACTGTTGTAAAATTAAAACTTGTGCTTTTTGCCCAGGACTTTGAGAAGAGAAAATATTAAGAATATAAAAGACTGTGTCAGGTTTTTAAGATCAGCATCTTGAATAGGAATTTCAGAAACTATGAGAAGCATCTCATCATCCTGCCCAGGCAGTGACGTAAAATGCTCACTGACTTCTTTGGGAAATACTTAACTGAGTAAGAGAAAAATTCCAGACTTTCTTCTATGGAACAGTTCCACTCTGAACCTGCTCTGGCGCATACCTATAAATAAAAGGAAGGAAGATAAGGGAAAGGAAAGCAAGGCAAGGCAAAGCATGATGGAGCTCTAGGTTTTCTGCCTTGAAGCAGCTCTGTCAGCCTGGAGTATAACAGGCAACTCTATGACTGTAAGCAGAGCTCTGGGTGACAGACCAAGGGACACACTGGTTCTCATGAAAATTGAATGACTGCTAAAGGACATCAGGACATGAGGGAAATCACTGGAAGTCAAAGCCATGTGCAAGGTGCTGGACATGTTTGTTCTCTCTCTCAGTCCAATTTCCCTGTATTCTGTGAAGCCATATGGCCAAAATCTGGTTTTCTTATCTGTTGAGCTAATACTAATAATAATAACTACAGAATATTGAACTATTCCTAAAAAGTGATGGGAGGTTTAAGGGTCTTTTGAGCAAAAATTCATGGCAAATGGGTGGAGTCTCAGTCACCCTCCACTCTAGTCCTAATCCTCTGTATCCACCTGAAGAAGTTTCAAGGAACGTGTAATTGTTGTCCATATCTTAGATCAGAAAGTCTTTTGGATGGTCTTCTACTCATTCCTTCATTGATAATGAATCATAATTAGAAAAATTAGTACCCACAGAGTAGCTATACTGAGCAGAATCTAAGCCATATTTCACACTAGAAGAGGAAAATATGTTACCAATCCCAACAGATTTCTTGTCTTTTAAATTGAAATAACCACCTCTCTGTTCCTTTAATCATTTTGTCTTCCTTCCTTTTAATGTAATATATCCATTGCAAGGATACTTGCAATATCCTTGAGTAATTTTAGTAGATAGATCTACCAGTAAATCTGCTTTTGTTTTAATGTACTAATTTATTTGATTAGGCTTTTTGTGAATGTTATGTGTCTTATTGGAAGCTAACTTGCAAACCATCTGTTTAAACAAACCTCAACTCGTGATTTATCTGTGATCTACTCAGAAAATTTTCAGCTGATTTTTCTGGTACAGATGTCCTATGTCATATGACATTGTTACTCAATGTTGATTTTTTGATTTTCATAAAGAAAATCCATTTCTTTTTGAAAAAGAAAAAGTAATTTAGACCAATTTCAATTTTCATGAAATGTATTTTCTTCATTAAATGAATCACCACTACAGTCATAAAATTATTTTTATATAGACAACCATACTATCCAATTTAGCTAAGAAAGTTTAAAAAAATGTGAGATCACAGTGCGATTAGGAAATTTAAAAAAAAAAAAAAGGAAAACCCATTTATTTCCTACTGCCATTATTTATTCACTTAAAGTGGGTTTGTTGACATAAGTTCCTAACGACATCCCTACTTTGGAAATAATCAGAATTTCTCAGTTATCCGAAGAAAACATCATTTGTGAGTCTTATACAGGCAACTCTCTTGTAAAGTCATTTACAAGATTCTCATCATTGTAAAGTCAGGGGTCCTCCTTTCTCCATTGTAATTCTCAGAGGTGAGTGCTCTTGCTTGCAGTTCCTTGCAGACCTGTTGGCATTACCTGCTCCTACCGTTATTGTGCGGTTGCAATATCACTGATGATGATCCTTGCACTTCCTGCAGACAGTCAGAGAACTGAAGATGGGAAAATCAAAGTTTTATAAAACAATAAAGTCAGGCTGTATCAAATAAACTACCCGTTTCCACAGCAGAAGGGCAGTTTATTTTAGTGGTTTTCAGAGATGAAAGTGAGTTTTAGTGACAGACTGCACTTGTAGTACAAGGAGGTAAAAATAAAGTAACAGAAACCCAAAGATTACCTTGCTCCAAAGATGTTTCAAGGATAAAGAACAAACAAGTGCAATATTATTCTACTACACATAAACAGAAGGTAAGGAATTCCACAAACAGAAGACAGGTGTATCTCATGGCTATTTTGCATTAGTATGGTGGCATTCTTTTTCCAACCCAATAACCAGTAAAATATGATGGAAAAGATTCAGTGTGTTGTACTTCACCTCCCTTCATAAGCCCCATTTCAGTTACACAGGAAAGAACAGGTAGAAAAATTCAAACTATTCTTTTTAAGGTGGGAGTAACTAAACTAGGTAAAGTAAAAAGGTTCTAATATAACCAAGTCTAAATCATATTACAGCTTTAAATTATTTTTAACAGTGTAAAACCTTTATAAACCCTCTGCCTGTGTCCAGCTGTCTTGCTGATTCTCAGTCTCAATTACTGCATTATTGAGAAAGTACTTTAGCAGCAGGATACTGTGCCCTATACTAAATACAGGTCCTCAGCTGAGGTTTCGCTATGTATGGTATAACATGCCTATTTTGATGGCACTAGAGAATTCCTGTGAATTTATTCTTTGCAAGATTATTTGCTAAAAGAAAGAAAGCAATAACGATTACATAGTTGTACAAGGTGGGTCATGTGCCACTCCTGTCCTCCAAGTGCAGCTGGAACATAAAAGGGCAGGAGCAGAGCTAGCAGGAATTAGTTCATGCTATTACAGGTTTGGATGGTTCATAGAGTTGAGCATACTGTAAATCTAGCCCAATTTCCTGTCTGTCTATCTCAAGAATGGTCTACAAATCTCTGCTTGCTATAAATACCAGTGAGGTAAGCCATTTCTTAGAACTTAAACAGGCAAAATATATCTCAAAAAAAATGCAGAAATGTCAAATATAGACCACATATTTGAAACTATTTCTTGATCTTGAGGACCTTTTAGAATGTTTTATTTCTGACAAAAGCAGTAGCAAATCTTGTTGTGGAACTATTAAAATGTTCAAGGACAACACATGGGAAAAAATGTCGAAGACAGATTCCTGCACTGTTAACAAGAAAAACAGGTCTAAGTGGGGGGGGTTTTGTCACTGATATACTTTTTCCATCTCCAGGCTCCACAATCTTGTCTAAAATAAAGCAACACAATTTTTACCAATGAGAAAATTATAGAAGTGGAAGCTACAGTGTAAAGGGCCTGTGCCAGGCACAGAGTATGATTTGTGGCAGCAAGTCATTCTGCTAATCAGTAAAGGAAATCATTGTCTCCTTGTAAAAATGTAAGACTTTGGATAAATTTCAATGCAAAATGCAAATTTTGTGATTCAAATAAAATTGCAGGAGTAACAAATGATAGGTAGAAATGGTACCTAGAAATCATATTCATCACTCCCTCATTATTCACAAACAATTTTCATTTAATCCTCTTCTTCTACCTCTGTGTGCAGTATTCTGTCAAGCAGATTAGAGTGAGACTTCTGGAATTTTTAAAGGATGTTTTAAGAACGTGCTCAAAAGTGATGCTGTTGGTGTCCTCATTCCCAGGGCTTGAGGATGACAGATTTGGATTGCTTCCTTATGCCTGCTATACCAATAAAATATAATAAATAATGATATAAAAACAGAGAAACTGATTTGGGGTGTCAGAAGCTTAAGAAAATAACATAGTTTAAATTATTTTGCAAGAGATGTTAAAAAACGAAAACAAATATTGGTTCTTAAATCTGAAAATATCCTTTCCCTGAAGAAGGTGGATATTTAATATTCATAAGAATCTCTTATCTACAGCTCTGCGTTCTTGTTCAGCCTTGTCATTGGTCAGAAAAGGTCAAAAATTTGTGATCAAAAATTCAGGTACACATTGTCTACATCTGGCACTTGGAAGTTTTCAAGGTTGGATGGGCCTTAAAGCAACTTGGTCTAGTGGAAAGCGTCCTTGCTCACGGCAGCAGCATTGGAAGTAGATGATCCTTACGGTCCCTTCTGACACACAATTCTATTATTCTAATAATTTGTTCTATGTGAGTTACAGTTAAATTATATACATTCATACATAATTTTACAAAATATTGCATTGTATATGTATGCAATATTATTAAATATCAAATAACAAAAATTATGTGTTCTAACTCCCCTCTTATAGATAACACTCAAGTACAGTAATTGCAGTATGTCTCCCTGGGGTCCATAGATTGGATAATCTTAAGTGTCTTTGCCAACCTAAAAGATTCTATGATTCTAAGGCAAGCAGAGTGATAAAAATAATTGTGTATCAGAGCTTTGGAAAAAGCAGCTCCTCTGCCCATCAACATGGCAGTGAAAGAGCTGCGATAGTAATTTGCAGGAATCTTTGGTGTTCAGACATATGTGGCACATCATTGCAAGCCAAGAGAGCATTCTTGGCTGGTTCTGCTGCACAGGCTGGTGCTGTAAAGCTCTGTTTCTCAAACAAGATAGAATTGGTGGAATGGGGAGAAAAGCACTGTAAAGCACAGTGAAGTTTAGGGACCAGCTCTTTCCAAGAAACGAGAGACCTCGACTTTATGCAGGCATGTGGAAACCACTCTGAACTCAACTACCATAAATACAAAAGTATGTATTTGCTAAGGTGAAATATGTTAAAGAGAAAGCAAAGTACCTAAAGATACACGTGTCCCAAAAGGAAACAAACAAATCTGTTTCAATTAGCATTTAGATTAGGTTTCAAACTTTCTTTTGCCCTCTGTAGCTCACCTCTTCAGCCTGAATGTAGCTCCTAACTGAGAATCTTGGTTGTCACAAGATTTTTACAACCTCATACAAAACCACTAGTGATTCCTTAATTTTCCAAACCTTAGGCCTTTCTCTTGGGATTTGTTCAAATTAAGGACTTTTTTCTGCTTCCCCACTGAGGCGTTTCTTAGGGTATGACTTCAGGTTGTGCTGAATCAGAGCTGACTGGTGTCTGTGACAAAAAATATGAAGCTTTCATCTTTTCTTACCCAGGGCAGTGGGTTTCTGCCCCTCCCTCCCATTGGACTCCGTATTCATGCAGCCAGAAGAGGGGCTGGCTCAGCTGACTGCTCTCAGCACATGTAACTGCACCTTTCCTCAAACTGAAAGGAGTTATGGCCTGCTTGCTACTCAGCCTACAACTTGGAAAATGCCTATGTAGCTGGTCACAGCCCTACTAAGACTCTAGATATCTAAATGAGTGAAAGTACATACTTACTTATCCCTAACAAAAGGCAATATTTCTCTTTCTCTTATTCTTCAGTCATCCAGCTCTCCTGTGTTCCCAGTGTGTGCTGCCAAGGTGTGCCAGAGCCAGTGCAATGCCTTCACCAGACCATTCTGTAAGACAGTTGAACTGACAGGCTGGCCAAGCTTAATCTGAAATAAACTAAAATTATTTTTCTTTTGCATTAATAAGGTTATTTGCACCAGAAAAAGTCTTAAGAATAAAGGTTCCATTGGAATGAAGCAGAGAAAGGACTCACAGATATGCTGGAGCTCGCAGTCTTCTGAGTCTTGGATTATGAGTTCTCAAAGCAGAGCTCCAGCAACACACAGCAACCAGGAACAACCACACCAACCTTGGCTCCTCCCAGGGCTAGATTTATAGGGCTTGTGCCCGCCCTGCAGCTACAGCTGTTTGGAGGAGGTTAACGAGCACTTTAGGTTGAGGTGGCCTGAACTCTGTTTGAATAACAATTGAGTTCAAGTGTTGAGTCCGGTCCTGAGTGAGAGCTTGGCTAGTGCACACCATCAGGGTTTAAATACATATTACTACACACAGAGGCAGATGCTGCTTTTATATGAAAGATGCTGGGCATTGACTTCTTAACACTAGTTACTGCTTTCTGATGTTTGAATCACAAGAGGTGCTTAAAAATAGCATAAAAGAAACATTTAAACAAAACACTTCATGGTTTTTGAAACATTTGTCATGTTGACCAAAATGGCTCTTGAAATTCAACCTCAGTTCACATATGGCTTCATCCACTGTTGGATCTGTACTGCGGAGAGAGGGGGAGCAGAATTTTCTATTTAAAAAATTAAAATTAGCTCTTCTCTTCTCCCAGAGCTTCCCACTATGTCTTTTACAGAACTTGTGCAAAAATTTTCTCTCAAAGTGCATCTCCATGTTTGTGTCAGGTTAAATGCAGGAGTCTCAGAATGACAGCAGACACTCTCTGCCTCTGGAAAGCTTAGTGCTTTGATAGCTCAAGAGGATAGAATTAATATTGCCCTTGACTGGGGCAATTTTATCCTAGATTATCCTGATTTTATTTTGCATACCTTGTAATGTCAGCTAGTTTAACTTTACTAAAAATATTTACTGCATAAATGTCAGATGAGCAAACAGAGACCATATGCATTCAATAGATTTCACTTGTCTAAATTCAGTAGTGGATCTGGGAATCTAGCAGTTGACTAGTGCACAATATAAAGTACAGTGCATATGCAAGTCAACTGAAGTGCACAGAAAGCAAAAAAACCACTGCTTTGCTCCTCTTTTTAAAAATTTTCTAATTTGACTCATATAAATTGAATGGATATCCAACAGTGTAAAGCACTGCAAATGGTTGAAATGTTTTTGCTCACTAAAGCAAGTTTTATTCTAAATGCAGAGACAAATGCCTTGCTTGGTAGAAGGCTTTAACACTTTGGCAGTTCTCTAGCTTTTCAGAGTCCTGCAAAAGCATTAACACAGGGGTGTTGACTCCTGTGAAACAGGCAAATATTATTATCCTCCTTTTACACATGGGCAACTTGTGAGAGAGCTGCGGCTTGCTCAGGCCCAAGACCACACAGCAAGCTGGTGGAAGCGCCAGCACTAGGATTCAAGCATTCCTGGATCCCAGCCTAGTGCACAATCCACTAGACAGCCTGTCTGCAGCCCTTTGCTATTGCTGCATGGAGCTACTCAGTTTTTGCCTTATGAATATATGACTGTGAAAAATTATGCTTTTTGCAAGTGTTTATGGGATTGCTTCAGGGCAAAGTTTCCCTATTGCTGCTGGAAAATACAGATTACTTTAGCAAAAATGTGGGGGAAGGGAAGGAAACATTTGAGAATAAAATTATAAACCAATGGCTTTGCAACCAGACATTAAGAAAATAACATTAAAAAGTCCCAGTCAAAACTGTTTCGTTTTTCTGACTCAAAAGAAACGGTGAGGAGGTTATTTTATTGTTGTCACCTGTAAGGACAGATTTTCGTGTTTCACTACAAAATAATGAAATCACGTGGACATAACTCACACAAAATTTCAGTTAAGGAAGCAAAGATAACAAACAATTGTTTAGAATTTATGAAAAGCTTTGCGGCTGCCTCTGCAAAATGCAGCTGCAGCCTGAGGAGCGGGGACAAACCAGATATTCAAGTGGGAGGGATGGAACTGCACAGCTGCTTTAAATCAACACTGCCTCCTGACTAGAAGGCACCTATACCCATCCTGCATCTACAGCAATAAAAAAAATATTTGTGCCTCCTTATCTTGTTCAGTAGATTCATGTTCAGCAAAAATGCTACTGGCATGCAAACATTGCAGAAAGAAGAAATGCAATGATAGGGAGTTTGGATAACGCAGTTTTTGGAAGTGGCATTTGGCTACCAGAGAATGAAGGAGCACTTCAATTAAGAAGCTGCTGAAACTTTGATTATAGGAGCCCATTCTTGCTATCCAGACCACTCTAACAGCTATGTAGGGCATGATTTTTCCAGAAACTCAGGAGGTAATGCTGCTTTATGAATATTTCCTAGTGATTCCCTGCCACTTTTCAGTTTTGTAATGCTGGTTGCCTATAATTCAGTTCTGGCTGCTCTCAAGAAAATAATGGAAGGTGTGATTGCAAATCCTACAGCCAATAAAAGGCCAACTCCACAGTTTTGAGAAACCTGCCTCTGAAATAAGAAACACCTCTTGCTACAGTCCTGGTCTTAGGAACTGCTGGTGTCTGCAGTCCTGGTCTCACAGGCATTTACTGCTAGGGCCAACCTCAGAAGGCAGGTGTATGTGGGAAGGCTGTGTAAGAATGAGGAGTGAATAGAGTACCAAGGATGAAGAAATGCATGTTTCTGAATTGAGCTAGGGAGAAAAGTAGGACTCTCCATGCAGCCTGTAACTCTTTCTTTGGAGCATTTCCCTGGACAGATGTAGAGGGATAGCATTCCTTCCAACTCTCCTTCAAAAAGGTTTAATAAACAGTGCTTCATTATGTTGGCATCCCACTTCCAGATGATACAGATAATGCTGTTTCGCCTGCAGTGTGATATTAAACACCTAGATCTGAATTTCTGCCTCAGTAATATGCTGTAAACTCTGCTGATCTTGCTCTTCTCTTTTCATCTGAGTCTGCCCTTTTTCTTGTTTCAGCTGCATCTTATTTAGATGTAATAGACTACATTGGCTCTTACTCTACACTACATCTGCACAAGAAAATTGCATAGAGGTGAGGCATTGGCCTATGACTATCCATAGTGTATAAGTGTTGACATGCTTCCTTGCATATTCTGTCTTTGAGCATTATCCCAGGCATGGTTTGGGGGATCACACAGATCAGGACACTCTCCAAAAGTCAGTAGGAACTAGGACAGGAGAGGGGAGATGTATAACTGTAGGCATGCCAGACATGGCACCCACATTACAATCTCGTTTTTTTATTAGAAGTAATTTGTGTGACTGCCATTTCTTGCCACACTCTTTGTCCTTTCATCAGTCTCAAAAGAAGAAAAGCAGACCACAGCAAAGGCTTTGTTTCAGTAGTGTTTTTATATATTTGTGCCTGGCATTATTTGGGATTTTTATTGTTTTGTTTTAATATAAAGCATTTAGTGTTGCTGTGCTTTTATAAGTTAGGGGACTCAAAGATTTAGGTTTTGCACACTAGAAGGTAATGCAGCCTGTGATGATCTTAAGTCCCTGCAGGAGTTCATTTTGGGCCAAAACTGGGAAAACTACAGTTCCTGCATACTTTAGCATTGCACTTTGGCAGAGGGATCTCCTATCTGTGAGCAATGGAGACTTTGTACCCTGCTCATTGTATATTCCTTATTTTACTTGAGAAATGAAGATGTTGTTGAAGGGGATACAACCTTCTCAACAGGTTAAAAAATTATTTGAATAATTTGTGTCTTCAAGGACATGAAAACCTTGATTAGGGATGAAATGCTGCACTACTTAGGAATAACTGGTCTTTTAATTTAAAATCTAAAACCGCACTTTGAGGAACATTAGTGAAATCTTGCATTAACTCTGTTGATACTGAGTCAGAGAAAGATCAGGAAGCTTTCTAAAAAAATGCAAATCGATTTAAAATATCACATGCGGGAATCAGGATTCCTTTAGAAGAAAGGAGAGGAAGGGTGGCTGGACCTGGAGTAAGCCTGGATGTTGATAGTCCAGTCTTGTTTGTAACAAGAGAGTGAGGTGCTGAGCTGCTGTGTTGTGGTCAGAGAGATGTGGTGTTCTGAGAGCAGTAGCCAGTGTCCACAGACTTGAATGCTGTCCAATTATAAAGAAAAATAAATTAATTTTTAAGCATTATGGACACCAGGCTCCTCCCTTTTAGTGAAGTCAGTAATTTAGATAATTTTATAAAAATTCACAACTCTGACCCAGCATATCCTTGTTCTCTGATGGGCTGTGAATACGTGATTTTCATGTAATCCCTATCGGTATGAATAATGATGAGAGGCAAAGAAAGGAAAATCAAATCACCCATTGTTCCTTTTCCAGCATGGCCATTCTTCAAACAATTGGGAGCTCAGACTGTATTTATAAATCCTATTTGAAAACACTGCTGCAAAACGATAGATTTTACCAAATGCCATATTAAAACAAAGGTTTTTCTGACAATTTATCTAGTAAAGGAGCAATGGCATTTGCAGGCATAAAAAACACTCAGAAGCATTTAAGAAAGTGATTTTTTTAAACCCGTAGATACACTGCTGACTTTTCGGAAAGGTTAGAACTTTATGAAATTCAGAATCAAAAACTGATGTGACCTACATAAAAGAATCACTCTGATTTCTTAATTAAACCAAGCTGTAACTGCACACTTGGTTAACAGTCACCAAAGAAATTATGCAATAAATCTTATGACTGTCCTCCAAGAATGCAGAGAGGAAGGCAGTGATGAAGAGGATGGTGGTGAGAACAAGATGGGAATGCTCCATGTTATTCTTTTTAATGTTCCCTTGCAGAGGGTTTGAGGCTTCTAGCCCACAAGCCAAACAACTGAAATGATCACATCTGTAGCACCAGGTTGAGGGGAAAAGGCCAAATGTTTTAACAGCTGCTTTTTTAGGTTGGGTTTTTTGTTGGGTTTTTTTTTTCCAGTTTACCTAGTTTGCTTCAGGATCTGATTTCTTTCTGAAGGGGTGGGCTCAGTGCCTGCCAGGAGCCCAGCAGGGAATGTTTACTCTGAGACACACAGAGATGTTTCCCTTTCTTCTCAAGTGATTTTTTTTTTTTTTTAAAGAGGCAGTGTGGGGAATTCTCTCAAGAAAGGTTAGCTTAAAACAAACACACTTTACAAATATGTGTTAATCTGAAGGTTCTTTTTCTATCTTATGAAAAATTTATATGAAAAATAAATCAAGAAAAACAGCATCACATGTTACTGTTGCGTGGCTGTCTTCTCTGACTACTGGACCAGTCTTTGCAAAACACTTGTCATTTACAGTGTCTCAGGCAAGGACTTGAACTGCCCTGAGGATTTCCTGTGACTTCAGCCTTTGCTTGCTCTCCACCAGAACTGTTGTTTCACTGCCAGCTTCTAGTGGAGTTAGACAAAGCAGATCTGAGCTGTGATTTGCACCAGTACAACTTATTCCAGTCACACGAAAATTTCTAATATTAAACCAAATTCCTTCAATATACTCCAGATGCAGCTGCACTTATGGTGAATTTACTGGATGGACAAACTCTCCCAGGCCAAACGCTAAAATACCGAGTGTGGTTCATCAGAGATAATAAACAATGCCAAAGATCCTGACAATGTTTCTCTTTTCTTCTCCTCATCTCATAAACAGAGCTCCCCTCTTATATTTGAGAGATTTCAAGCCAGTGGATATACACACAGCATACAGGGAGCAAATATGCTCCAGCCATTGATGATAAATGAACAGTGTGACAAGAACAATATACTTCATTACTTCCCCCATTCTCCACATATGCCCACTGTTCACAGTCACATGGGAGAACAAAAATACTTTTTGAAGACAAAAATAAGATTGTCAGCTTAATGCAGTTTTCCAAGACGGCATGCTAGGAGTAAAACAAACAAAAACCAAAAATAACCAACAACAAGGAGACCCGACTGACAGTAAGATTTATTAGTTGGGTGATGATTCCAATGTAATTTTGTCTTGTCACTCTGAGACAGCAGAGCAACATGTTCATGTGTGGTCCCAGAATTCAGTGTATGGTCAGATATTGAGCTCTGGGAAGGAGTTTTGGAACAGTCCTGCTAATTTTGTTAAGCAGTCAGTATTTCATCCCACAAGGAATATTATGAACGCCTGGCATTTACTGCTGTCAGTGTCTGCCAGTCCTCACTGCAGTCATCAGTACAGAACAATTCTGTTTGTAATGCCCTACTTGTCAGGACTGAAGTTAGATCTTTTCCTGGTTTATTGAATGACAAGTTCTCTGATGACAAGTTTTTTTCCCTGTCTGTCTCCTTTTGGGAGTATGGCGAGAAATCCCTGCTCTTTATTCCTTGGTTATACTTCAAGTCTAAATTATCTTTAGAAAATATGTTTTGGTTTAGTCATCTGTTTACAGAGACTCATTTGCTTAACTTTACTGGATGGAATTTTAGAAATGGCAATCCAAGAAAACTCATTACTTACTTCTTGGAGGTTACTACCAAAAGAGCAGAAGGAACAAAAGGGACGCCAGTTATTTGACAACTGCACCAGGATCCCAGAGAGGTGTCCATTCATCCTGTGAATGGAGGCAGCTCAGCACAGCAGACTCTAATCACCTTCTTAATCACCTTCTTAGTAGACTCTAATCACCTTCAGTGTTAAGTCTAGCCTTAGTCTAGGTGCTCTGTAAGACCCAATTTGTTGCTTGTAGCTAAGTCAGTGTAGTCAAACTTAAATCCATGCTGCTGACATGAAGGGAAGTCTTGTCCCTGTAGTTAACTCTGCTGACCCATTCTTGTCCTCCTTCAATACGAAATGTGACTGGGAAACTGTGTGGCACTCTAATCTCAAAACGGATCTTAACAATTTCTGGTGTGCCCTTACAGGAGGAGATGGGGCTGCTTTTTTGGGTGGTAACATTGGCCAGGGTTAGAACCATAGAATCGTGTGAGTTGTAGCAGATCTAAGGAGATCCTACGGTATCAGCATCTGAGCAGTGCCACTTGTAACCAGTTGACATTTTTACTTTGGACTTTTAGCAGCTGCCCTTTGACACATGTAACATGGCAACACAACTGAAAGGGACAGTTGCTGGTCATCACATAGTTACTAATCTCATCCTTTATATGCTTTAGGTAGTAGAGTAGAAAATTCTGTTTGTCCTGTGGCAAAATTATAGTAAGTCAGCTGTAAATAAAAAAATTAAAATTTTTAACACATCCTATATTTTTGCCAGACAGCAGAGTCCTCAACAGCAATCATTCTCTGCTAGTCTGAGATAAACTGATTTTTGCTGATTTTTGCACATTCATAGAATCATAGCATAGTTTGAGTTTGAAGAGATCTTTTAAAGAACATCTAGACTAAAAGCCCTGCAAAGAGCAAGGACATCTTCAAGTCTGGCTTTGTTTCATGACCTTATTCTCCACAGCAATATCTCTACCTAAAATTTTGGCTTCAGGAATAATAGTGAAATACACTCACAGATTTTAAAAAAAACATAAAACCATGGGTTTGTCTTAGCATAAATCAAGGCATCATTTCACACAGATATTATATATGTGACATACACCATCATCGAGACATGAGCATTCCATGTAAATGGTAGATTAACTGAAATCTCTTTCCATATAGCATGGACAAAAGAGGAAAAAAGCAAAGCAACAAAGTAAACATCTGTATTTATTTTCCAAATGAGGGTTCCTTCAAGGCAGAGGAAGAACTTCTATATCCTTAAAGATGCATCTTTTTGTACCTATGTTGAAAAATCTTTTGGTATAGATGGGACGCAAACACAAACGACTCTCATTTAAAGAGTAAGAATGCATTTGGATTGATCAGACTTCAAGGTTAGAAATTTACTGTAGAGTTTATCGTAGTTCAGATGAAGAGCTCACTTTCACAACCTGAGTAAAGGTAATTATATTTGACTTACCAGTCTGTCTCAGCAATAAATGTGTCAGTAATAAAAGTGGAATTTAATGAAAGAGCAGCAAGCAGGACCAGCTGATCTTATGGCCTGTGAGGCATACACCTACAAGACCTAAGATGAGAGAAGCCTGTGAATGCTTCTTAGTTCTCAGGTCCAGTCAAAAACACATTATTTGTGCCAGGAGGACACCTTTATGTGCATTGTCTTTTCCTTCTGCTTTCCAGAAAAGAAAAATTAAGAATGTGCATGGGAAGAGAACCATGGCGAACCATAGCCCGATGTGAAGACTTCTTGTGAAGGGGAATCTGATATAAATTAGCATGCACTTTTACTGCAGTGGTAGTGAGTGGCCAATATTTCTGCATCTATGTACTGCTTTCCTTCAAAAATTCCAGAAATATCTTTACTCTTTTTTATTATTCTTTAGAAAAAAAGGCTAAAAATCCCAGAAAATATAGATTGTTTTTTGCCAGGTGTATTCTTACCAAGCCTTTTCTTTCTCGGTGATGCAGTGTGACTTCTTAAATTGAGAATTGAAAGTCGGTAGAGAACATCCTCTGTAATATCCAGAATCTAACTGCTATATTACATACAAGGCAAACTAGCTGGTAGAGTCTCCTGTCCAAATTTTCAAGTTTGAGTTTTGAAGACCTTCTCAAAGTATATTTTTATTCTCCAAGAAAATTAGTAAGCACTTTCCTCATTAAGCAGGAGTTAGATCACATTTGTGTTCAAATGGAATAACTTCCACTGGATTGAAAGGTGCAGGACTGGTATAACCAGAGGAAGAAAACCTTGAATCATGTTAGCAAGACACATTAACAGTGTGCACCATCATTCCCTCTTAGATAAATCTGACTCTTATAGGAAAGTTCTTTGGAAACATTCTCAGTTTCTTAATTTTATTTCATTGCTATGTCAATTCTTCTGATTAAGATAACCTGACATTTCAGTGAAGGAACATCAGCAATCAAAAATTATGGTTTTTTAATAGCTTAATAATATTGGTTCTGAATCTATCTTTCAAAAAGGTACCTGCTTAACGTACAAGGACTGAAAGGAGAAAACGCCTTTCCTTTACTCTAGTACTGAAGTGCACTTTACGTACTCCCATGGCCTAAACATAACAGTTCTATCTGAGCATCTAGCAACGTTTGAAGTGACATAACACTCACAGTCTCTCACTTCCTTCTTTCCAGCCTGGACAAGACTTGTAATCTTTTCTGTCTGGAAGATGAGTGACTAAGGATGGATGAAGACGCACAAGGCAACCTCTGTGTGTAGTGTACTGAAGAAAATGAAAACAAAAGGATCGCAGAAGGTGTCACCCCTAATTTTAAAGCCAAAAGATTGGATCTTAAGTGACATACAAATGTCACACAGGGAATATTAGCTGCAGGGAAGAAAACGAAGTCTGAGTTGCTGCAAATGAGTTTTTGAAAATATTGGTACCAGACCATGATGCCACGGTATGAAACCGAAGCGCAACATGCAAGTCAAAGCAATCAGTACTTTGAGGAAGAGAATATATTGCATTTAGAACTTTCATTTCCATATGAGGTTACGGGATTAAATTGAATTTTTAAAAGGTAAACAAACAAAAACAAAATTAGAAAGTCTATTGCTTGGACTTCAGTGAGGGAAAAAATAGTTTTGAATCGATGCCTAATCCTTCAACTTTTCTCAGTTTCTTGTTTTAATCTTTGACAAAACAAACAAGCAAAAGAAGTTCTGTCTGCGCAACTCCTGGGAAAAATTTGCTCTATGAAGGAAGGAGGAGGCAGGCGGAGCTAAGCTCTCCCTACAGACCGCCCTTTCATGTCAGAGTCAAGTAACAGGGGAGAGGCTGAAGCAGAGTGCAGCCCCAGCAGCAGGCAGCCAGGAACGTGATAGCCAAAATTGCCAAGCATTTCGCTGAAACAGGCAAGAAAATCTGTAATAGGACATAGAGGTTAATTTATTTGGAAGGAGTTTATTTGTAATACAGTCCTCCTTGTTGTCATTATGAGAGGCTATCCTACACCTTGATCATTCACAGGCTTTCTGAAAGAGTCTTCATTCATATTTTTATTACATAAACATCTAATTACCATAAGAAACTTGTTATGCTTTTGCTCCATGAATTTAAGTTTCAACTTGAATAGAAGAACTATGGGAAGTCATTTAGATCAGGCTGAGGTCTTAGTATGAGTTATTCAGTCTTCTAATAGTTAGTAGAGGAATGGGCTCCTCCAGGAGCCATTTAATCTCATATTTGTTTATGTTAAAATGAGATGAGTAAAATAGCTTTGGGAGGTTCTTTTTCTCTCTCAAGTCTCACCCTGCCAAGTAAAAGTGGTGGTTAGTTTGTACTAAACATTTAATATCAGCCTAGGTGCACATCTTGTCTCCAGAAGGAGATATCAAAAGCACATGGGAATCAGTACACAAAGAGGCACATTTCTCCTCTGCTTATGATGTGATCCCTTCCTGACAGCATCTGGCCATTAGTAGTTTTGAGATTGACTGAACTGCAGGCAATATCTGGATTGTCCTTCTTGGTAAGCTTGGAAATCCATCCTGAATGTTTGTCTAACTCCTTCTTGAACCCATGTTCATGAGCAATTAATAAATTATAATCTGTGACAATGAGTTCCATCAGTTAATTGCTCCTTGTGTTCTTAAAACACAAGACTTGATGAGAACAAGAAATGAAGCAAAACAAAGGTTTTCTTTCATATTCACCAAAGCTGTTCCTAGATTTAAGTTTAAATAGGACTATAACTGGGTTCAGTTGGGGGATAATATTTAATTGTATGTGAATGTCTTCTATGGTTAATGTAACTCTTTAAAATTGCTAAATGGCATTCTAGATTTATACTAAAATTTTCACATTATGTTATGTAAATCTATCATCTTTCATATTTTTGCTATAAATATATATTCTTTGACTACTAGAATTTCAGGAACTGTTATGACTGTTAATCTCTGAAGTTGGACTGGCTGTTAACAGTTCATTTCTATAAACATCTTAAAAACACAGAAGCCCAGGATATACTACTATCAAAAAAATATGCTCCTAGCCCTCATAAATGCTAGGGAAGATGACAGCCAGCAGTTTGGCACAGCTGTATACAACACTCTGTAATGTCTTTTTCGGTGTAATTTATAACTTCTTTAGAAGAATTAAATTAATTTTGGAAGAATAAAAAGCAGAATATTTCATTAGATGGATAAAAAACATATGGGTAGATAATCACTTAGGCGCAATTTACATAGTCCTAATGTACAACCTTCCTAGAAAAAAATCCAACCAAATGAAAAAACAAAGCATGGTATCTGGAAGCCTGATCCTACTTCTGGTCTACAAATAATGGTTGTTCACTTCAGCCAGTTGTGTGTGTGCACAGGAACTTCATCTAAGATGTATGTCAACATAAAATATATAGTGTAGATTCATTAAATCAACATGTAATCACTGTAAATTATCAAAGAACAAAACTACATCATAATTCTGGGTTTGAGACAGAGAAGAACTTCATTACTGACCTGTTACCAGATATATTCTTCATTCTCCCCTGTTGATAAAGAGCACGTATACTCATAACAGCTGCCACTTCTGACTAAGCTGAATAAATGCAACTTGTAAGAAATGCCTTTTTATATTTGGTGCATCTTTAATAAAACACTCAATACTGTTGAAATGTCACTGAGAAGCAGAAACCTATATTCTTATATTCTCTTTGTTCAAACTAAGTGGGATCATCTTGTATTAAAGGAAGGTTTGTAATATTAAAAAGTTCAACCACATTATTTATTCTTATTGTTACTGTGAAGAAAAGCCACACTGGTAATAGAGAAAAGCCTGTTTTATACGAGGGAGAACCTGGTGTTGGCCTTGTCTGCTCTGAATGGGTACCCCAGGATCTCACGTGCCTGTTCATGTATGCACACACACAGGGGGTGATTTCTGTCCCAGGTATCAAAGCATGCAAATATTCATAGTTGGTGCACATAGCTGCTTAGCATGTGCTAACCCTAAGACCAATCTGTCTGAAAAAAATCAGACATAGATAATCAGGATGATGTTCTTTCCTAAGACATGCATGGCGCAATTTTCTCTCCCTGAGATACTAACTGAAGAGCTGCCTATGCAAGTATGCACATATGCTGTCAGTGATCAGCACTGAGGTTTCAGTTTTGATTACCTGAACAAATCTGAAGTCAGTTATATGCTGTTTTTATAGCTCATCTTACTCAGTTTGCATTAAAAATAACAAATTCGGGCTAAAGCTGAATAAAGCAAAATGAAATTACCGCACTGCTATAACCACCTTAGTCATATCCACACATATCAAAGTCCGGCTTCTGCAACGTAAAGCTGGATTATTGTTTATTTAACAGTTTGCAAACATGAAAACAGTATGTTTCATAATATACTCATTCAATGATATTTTTTAAGTGCCCTTTTACAAGACCAAAAAACTCAGATACTTCATTAGAAAGCAATCAAATCGGCTTTCCTGAAAACAATACCTGTGAACAGTTTAATTAACTTGTTCTTTCTCAAATCTTCTTGCCAAGAATCTTTACTGGATTAAGTATTCAACACCAAGAGATTAAAGAAGTATATCCCTCTAGCTCCCACTGCACATATCTCCATATAATCACCAGGATTAGCTTTCTAAGTACATCAAAGCTTTATTTCCTTGTGGGTCTCCAATAATAAAGGCTAAGGATAAACCAAACTCTCAACACTTTTCCACCTACCCCTCAACAGCCAGATCATGACTAAATAAGAACGTGAATAAAAATAGTCAATATAGAAAGCTGCAGTACTTTACAACAGCAATAATAATAGGAGCACAGCAGAGTAATAAAAAGAAGCAAGAATGATGTTGAGTTACATAAAGTCTTTAAGGGGACATAAAGGAAGGCAATTAATAAACTGCAAAGCCTTTTGAAAGTGACTGAATAAATATTCACGAGTAAATACTACTTGTGTAGCATATCCAAAGAGCATGTGTCCATTAATTACAAGATCCTGTGTGGCATTATTACTGGTACTTTGAAAGAAAGATTTCATAGAAACTATCCATATCTGATCAAAAACAAAGTGCTCATTCTAAGCAACAGCACCAGGGAGCTCCATTGTTAAATGCACAATAACCGCATAATAATTTGAGTTGGACTTTGCAAAGATCAGTGCATATTTTATGGTTTTCCTGTACTGGTTTTGACAGTCATGGACCAGTAAAAAGACCTGTGTTTGTATGTAAGATCATTGATTTCTGCAGGGTTATATGAAAATGGATACTTTGTCTACAGATTGAAAACAAGGCATTCTGGGGATACTGCTACATTTTCCTCCTTCTGCTCGGCTTATCTGAACACAAGCTCTTGGTGACAGTGAGTTCAGTTAAAAGGAAGACATGACTTACAAAAATGTCCATGGTACTTGATGGTTTTTAAAAGTCTTAGCATAAATAAAGACATTGTAGTTTTCACTGTCAGTTACCTAAGGAAGTTTATACATACTCTGCTTCTCCTGAGGTGAATTTTGCACTTGAAGCCTACAGGTGTTTGCTCTGCTTCTCCTGCCTTTAGTTATCCTGTGGTAAAAGCATTCCTTTTGGTCAGCAAAAAATTGAAAGTCAAGGTTTCTTGTGACTTTGACAAATCACCTACTCACTCTGAGCCTCATTTTACCCACAAAAAAAATTACATCAGAGTACTGTTCTGAAGCCCAATTAATGGTTACAAACCATTCTAAAGTCCCTGAAGGACAACACTGTAGAAAAATATCCTTGTATTTTCTTCTGAAAAAAAAAACATCCATTTGAAATTCAGTATTTTTGGTAAAGTGCATAAATTATAACACATTTATGTTGTGCAAATGATGATTAAAATAATTTGTTATCTACAAATTGGGTACTAGTTTTGTTATGCTATCACTAAAGTTTCTTTGTATTATCCTTTATTCTAGAAGTCTGTGAATAGTACCAAAATACATTAATCTTTTTACAGATTGTAACGTTCTCAACTTGTAACAAATACATGGATACACACGCAAATGTGCAAACACACACACACCTCCTCCTGCATGTAATGAAAAATTCTTTCGTAAACCATGTAATAAAAATATACAAAATGTTGATTTTTTACAAAGTCATTTCTTATAAAATTTTGTAAAGACCTCCATAAAACCTGTATAAATGTATATTTAAAATTATGTCTTACTTTAAAGAACAAGATGAATTCCTGAATAACTTTTTCCTATATTTGCTAGCATGTTAATCTAAATTTAATTAAAAGATAGTACCAGTGAATGAGCAGAAACAACATATTGTTCCAGTGGTGCTTTATTACACTATATGTGTTCCATTGATAGACTGGGTATAAAGATTGTTATTTGTTTAATACTCTGATTCCTTTGGCAAACCAAACCATTTTAATTTGTCTATGACTCTAAAGGCAGTAATTTTCAACATGTTTTTTATCCTCAATTCTGCCTCAGACACAGCTCATTTATTTTATAGACCTGTTCTTATAATTATAACTGTGCTAAAAGTAGGTTTTGCCCTGCTTATTCCTCTGCCTTACTCCAGGTGCTGATAGTATAGCCCTTGTATACAGAAATTCACAGTAAATTTGAACCTTCTCAATTTTCAGGCTTGCATCTGACCCCTCCTGGAACGGACAAGTTAGATGTTTCCAGCACAGCCATGCAGTTTCTCTCCAGTTCTCCAGCGCCACATGCGGCGTGCAGGGGGCTTTGGGACGGCACTGTGGGGATGCACAGTGGCCAGGAGCACCCTGGATGCATTACTCGAATATAATATTAAAGAAAGCAAGAGAAGGTGTCCTGTCAGATGCTCCGTCTGAACCTGGGGATACACAAGCTGTGCATGAAACACTCAGAAAGAGAATTCAAAGTTACAGTCAGAGCTTCTCCTTAGCTGCTGTTAGATGCCTCGATTACATTTTTGAATGATCATTTCTTTAACTGCCACCTGTGATGCCAAACATCTTAAGTGGATGCTACACGTTAGTTTGGTGTTGGAGATAGTACGGTAAAAATCTCAGATTTCTCCAAGCTGCACCTTTTCAGGGCTATAAAGACAAGCTATAAAAGAGGCCCAGTTAAAATACTTCAAACTCAATATATCCAGTACATTTAATCTATTTCTGTCCTGAAGAAAAATTGCCCTTCAGAAACATTATTATATAAGAAATGAAGTGCCTTATGCAGTGGTTGGGTTTGGGGTTTTCTTCTCATTTTTGTGAAGGATTAAATCAGTGTGATTGTAATTGCTGACACTAGCTTGCATAGGTAGAGTCGTCTGGTAAATTAGAAGAAAAATATTTTTGTCAGGTAAGTAAAATGCTGGTACATTATGTGTTTATAGCTGAAAGACTTCAATACTTCCAAAATTACCGGCAATACAAAAGTCAAATGTAATTTTTCCTTTGTTTCAATTATAAAAGCAATACATTTATTTCATATGAACTAAAAGGTCCATTAAACACCAGATAGCGTTTGATACCTAATCAAAATGGTATAGCCAAGCAGCAACAGTAAAATGACTGTGGGGATGACAAATTTGTTTTTCATCTTTGGTGCATTTTTCCAAGACGTGTTATGTATTGGGGATTTTTTCCAACTTTTGCTTTTATTTGTTTTTACACATAAATCCTCACACTCTAGAATTATAACTATGTTTTTCCTAAATTAATAATTAAGGTAATTACCTTAATACAATGAAAAACACTTAGCTTATTTTTATGCTCTGACAAAGTTAATAGTAGAGTATTTTTTGGTTCATGCGATTTTTCTGAACAGCGTTTAGTGAATCTAAATGAAAAAGATGGAGAAACAACTAACAAGTAGAAAAGCAAAGTACAGAAAATTACTAAGATCTGAACTGTACAGAAGAAAACTCAGATCCTAAGCCTGACCTGCTGCCACTGATAGTGGCACAAATATTATCTTACAATTACTCATGAGAAGATAACAAACTTGTAACAATTTACTTTCTGGGAGCTAACTGTAGAAGTTTCTCAAAGTAACTGTGATATGTTACTGAATATGATATGTGAGTAGATTTCTTATCTTCATGAGAGCCCAAGAATTCTTACTAAAAACCAGGCCTGACTTTTACAATCTGCTGGGACCCCGTCATCTAGTGAGGGAAACACAAAGGACGAGCCACTGACAACTACAGTTAGTCAAAATGTTTCTTGCTCAATATTGTTATCCAGTGATGACTCCAGCACTGGCAAAATCAGGATTAAATTGTTGTAATTTGTCATATCTAATATCAGAAAGCATCGTTATGGCAAAACCAGATGAAAATGAAACTAATTAACAGACTCAGTGTTAAAATGTTGCAATGAGAGCCTATCATCACAGTTCTTCCTTCTCAGTATTCTTCCCAGTCATTACAGACACCAGCCCAGATGAAGGTGATCACAGGTCTCATTAACTCCATTGCTAAATTAATCTTCGGTTGTCATCAGGAATATAGTAAACCTTGCTCATTTGATTTTTGTATCCTGGAGACCCTCTCTAAAAGAGGTGCTGGTGTAATCATACTTACCAGCAAGACCAGTTTGCACCGTGCAAACTTAATGAGGTAAGATCTCTTGTGATTCAAAAGAGAGAGAAAACCAGATGTATAAAATATCAAGGTGCTTTTCATCTTTGTGGAAGAAGGAATGCAGAAAGCACGGAAGTGATTTCACGTAGGATTTGTAGAAATTCTCATTGGAAATAAAATATGATGGGTTAAACTGTTTTATTAGTTGCTCTGAGTTTCTCCCCATTCACTTGCCAGTTATTGCCACTTGTCATTCCTATAATATTTCATGTCTTTCCAACTGTCTTTTGATGCTAAGCAGAATATGATAAAAGCAGGTCATGTTAGCACCACATGATTATCTAGGTCTTCATGGACTGCGACAAGATGCACCAGCAACAAAGAACTATGCTCTGGAAACAGATCTGTCTGAAACTGATATTTTCTTTTATCATGAGTGCTTATTTCATGTGAGGTGTGCAGATAATCCATTTTTAACATGTAACACTTCAGAAGTTCCTATATTGCTTTCATATTTATTGCCTGTTCATGCCAATAAAATGTCAGCCTAGGCACTTTGTGTCTGATCTTCAGGGACTTTTGGGTATTTGCAAACTATATTGATTCCAGCTGGAGTCCTAGGTGTTCACCAGTCTTCCTGCAGCTCCATCAGTGCTGGCAACAATGGTAGTTCTAATGTAGACAAGCTGTTTGTCTTTTTATGACCAGTGTTTACTATACAGCAGTAAATCCGTATGGTGAAGTAGAGCAGCTGCCAAGACCTTTCATGTGCTCAAGCTGAAGTCACCACTAGCTCGTGTTAGTCTAACAGTGGGAAATTCTGCTAAAAGGCTCGTTGTAGCCATGCTTTTCAGTACTGTACCTCTGCTCAATAGATCATTCATGAGCACCCAGCCCCCTCTCCAGAGAGCAAGTCGTGAGCAGGAAGGGTTGGAGACAAGGCTGAGTTTCTTACTTACAGCTCAGGCTCAGAGCTGTTTTATTGTCGTCATGGCTACAGGCCCCACATGCCTCCAGTCCCTGCTTTATGAAAAGAATGATGCAGTGTCTAGCCTTACAGCTGAATATATAAACCAAATTAGTCTACCATGCCTCTACCTGTTTTGCGGCTCACAATGAAAGAAGTAATATATCAAGCAATCAGTCTTGTAGCAGATATATTCTGTAAACACTAAGTCATTACACCCAGACTTTTTTACTTGCTCTTTAGAGTCCCTTCTCAGTATAATAAACTGCAGATTTCAATAAGAAAGCTAATTCAGAAGAGTCCTCTGTGATTTCTCAGAATTTTTGTAGCATATAAGTTAAAAGTACAGTTCAAATCCCCTTTCACACCCCTTTTTTGTGTAATTCCACTCACTAAACAAGAAGCGGAAAGACAATGATGAATGTCTTTTCCAAAGCTGCAGTGCCAGGGTATTACTAGAATCAAACTATGCCTAATGCAAATAAAGAAGAGTTATATAGTCCTGCAGGGAGCCATTAACTCTTCCTGGATAGAGTAAGAACCTCATATGGACCAATCTCTACTAGGAGATTAAGTAATCCCTAAATGGCATTGAGGCAAGGCAGTGAGGGAAGACACGTCCTGTGATACTGCTGTTGTCAGTGTTTAGAAGAGGGGAAAGGAAGAAAACTTTACAAGTGTGGTCTCCATTGAAAGAAAAATATATAAGAGGGGGAAAATAGGTATCAGAATAAAAATGTGTAAATCTCAGGGTATGACAGTGCAGTCTGCATACTAAGGATTTGGAAAAGAAGGTGGTAAGAAGAAAAAGAACTAGCACGAGGGGTAGGGAAGGTGTAAATTGCCTTTCATTTCCACATCATTTGACATTCTTCTTTTTTCCTAGCTTGTAAATTCCACCAGATTTTATTATCTCCATGCTCATTTAGACTTTACATGTCCGTAAGTGGAGAAATGTGGTCACATGGTTCACCATCATTTTACATGCTATCTCTATGTTTAGCAAAGTGGGCCTTATCCTCACTTACCTCCAAAATTCCATTAAAATATTTTGGCAGTGTGGGCTGTAAGTGACATTTATAGCCAGGGAAGTGTAAAGGGATCTCAATGCAAATAAAGAACAGAAGAAAATGCTATGGTTTTTATGGATCTGAAGTATTTATTAAAAAACAAAGACAGCTTTATTATCTATCAGGGAAGGAACAATGTAACAATGCATAAATTGAACATAGCTCACCAAATTAAATTCACCCTGGCTACAGCAAATTGAATGTTTGGACTCATCAATATATTACCAGTATTTCATGCTACACAAAGTCTCCCATGCTGATATCTTCTATTTCTTGCTGCTGTGGAGAGAATTGAAAATACTGAAGTGTGTTCAAAATAATATAGCTGGGTGTTATAGAATAGTGCTGTAAGTCTCATCAAGGCTTCTACAGACTCTGTAATCTCTCACACGACGGGTTTTAATGACTCGGACATTTCAGAAAACATCAAGATTGAAAAAGCGAAACAAAACCCAAAGAATGTTTTTGCTGTAATTATGCAACCATTTCAACTTTTTAAAAAAAATTTCTTCTACCTAGCCCTAAAGTGATATGAAAGAGAAAAATATTTGGCTTTTTGCTTACTTTTTGATAAGTTTTGATTACAAAAATTGTTTAAAATAAAATAATCACTCAAGGAAGCACAGTTAACAAGGACCTTTCATGGCTATGTGGAGTTGCATCAAATCTGCTTTTTTAAAAGAGAGGCCTACAGCACTGAAAAAAGTTATAAAACCAATGAGAAAATATGTTACTGCCATGATTTACATTTATATGTTTTTGAAACAACATGACTATTGTCTCTGTGGAATATAGATACTGACACCTTTGCAGCAATAAAAATAAATAAAATTAATTTTACTTTAATATTTATTGAGTGGATAATTCCGCATTTTTCTGGGAGAGACACATGCAGTTCATACATTTTTAACCAGTGTTTTGTGTGTCATAGAGGTGAGAACTACATAATACTTTCACTAGATCCCCCCAAAAGACAAGAAATACCATGTATATTTTAATCAGTGCTTTTTTATTATTATTTAAATTATATGAAACTTCATCAAGACACTTCCGTTTATCTCACATTGTCCAATCTTATTTACACAAAATGCATGGTATTGGGGAAGTGATCAATAAATATGAGCAAACATGGCCCAGTGCAGAAACTCCTACCTGTAAGAGATAGGAATCTTGTTCTTTTGACCTTGGAACAGGAAGTGGTTTAAACAGGTAGTGAGCTTCCTGTTAAAGTGTCTCTTCTTTTGAATATGTTTGATTTTTTTTTTTTAAGATGTGTTATTGTCATTTCATACTGTAGAAAAAATCATAGTGACACATATATTAATTGTAGTGAATTATAGTAAAATGTATTTGTCATCCAAATTTGCTATAAATAGGAAAATATAAAACTAAGTAACCAATGAGTCAAGCATAGCATAAATGTTATATTTTATTGTTGCATAGTACAAATATTTATAATGCATATGTTGTATGGGGCTACATAATATGAAAGCAGGATGGCTATTAAATTTCCGACACAATCTGTGTCCTAAGGAACAAGTGAAATAAATTCTTTGAAATTCTTTACATTACTTGTATTTTCAGAGCTTTCACATGCAGTGTATTATATTTTTCTTTTGTTTTACCGAAATGATTGAGATATGACATAAATACAGGAAAGAGAGGACTTTCTAAGAGAAACTGTACATATAGCTGCTAATGGCTTTCCTAGTCTGTAAGTTCTAAAGGCAGTTAAGACCTTTAGATCATGTATTCCAACCTCCTGTATTCACACCCTCCCATTCACAACACATTTCGCCCAAACAGCTTATAATAAGGCCTACAAATTGAGTCAAACAAAAACATTTAATCTTTTGAGGGCCAAAACAACTGCGTTCTCTCAGCGGTGAACTGGAAAGACCCAGGTTCCACCACAGCCTGAGGCTTCTTAAGTAGCAAGGAGCTCATTAAGTAAGAAATGTTCCAAAGATCTGAAAGAGATGAATCATAACCCATGCCAAGGAAAATCATAAGTAAACAAACAACCTCTCCTCCTCATTGACAAACACAAACTGATGAAACAACAATAACAAAAACCTACAGCCCAGTCTGGTCTGCAGAAAAGAGAATGTATTTTTGGTCTGAGTCTTGACAACCAGTTTGAGCTCTCGCATATGGATGAATACCAGCCCTGGCCATACAATTAAGATTCTTTGCACCTTCTTTGAATTTTAACCTGACCAATATTGACCTGTCCATTTACAGTATGAACTGTCCATTTACTGCAGCTTCAAACTAAGATCTAGTGAGAAAAAGAAATTCAGAAATACATCTGGTACATGTAGAGTGAAATTAAAAGTGATTAATCTCCTCTTGCATGTAAGTACCTGAAATTCTCAGGCATTTCGTATTTGATCACAGTCATTGCCATGTTTTCTCTGAGTCCAATGCAAAATGTACTGTATGCAAATTGTATGCAAATGATTGTAAAGTATGTTCTCTGTTTCCTAAAGGAATGGAAAGTAGAGAAGACTTTCCCAAAATGGAGAATTAAATGTCAACGCCAAGAAAACTATTGCAACCACATCACTCATCTGCCATTTCTGATTTCCTCACTCATAGATTTTCTTCCAGGAGTTTGACTTCTTTTCCTTAAGAACTACAATCTGGTTCCGACAATTCCAAGTGATCCTGCATATGCTGCCTTTCTGCAGGTATTTCTACATTTGACTGCTGTTATGAAAGCACTTTCCTTTATCATTCAGTTTGCCTGATTTGAGATACATTCACTAGGACTTTTATCATTTTTCTTCCCATTTATTATCAAAGCTTTCCTCAGTGTCACCTGAATACAGGGGCTGTCTTCTGTGAAGAAAGAAATTCAGGGAAACTGAGCTCCTTTTAACTTACATTATTAGCTTTATACTCTCAAGTTCATCTTCAGGACTGCTTGAAATTTTTAATATACCTGCATTCTTTTCAAGTATAGATGACAGCACTGATGTGCTAATCTAGTATAACAGTGCTATTTATAGAGGTAATATTGCTTGTCTTTTTCCATCTTGTGTCTTTGTTACCTCTTAAATAACTAAGATTCACATGGATTATTTTTGCCATAGTCTTTCATTCAAAATTTGCTCATACAAAAAGGCATTAATTTCTCTGAATGCTCAAATCTTATGTACTTCATTGCTTTCCAAGACAGAGTTTTCTGTCCTCTTATGCTCACCTTCACTCTTGGTTTCCAGCTACACTATCTTGCATTTGGATACTGAGAAAAGCTTTTGGCTGAAGGACACACACTTAAATTATACATAATTCTCTTTAATCATAACTTGATCTCCCTCCTCATTATTTCTCCTCCCACAAACTCTTTTGCACCTATAAAACTTGCCATGAAAAATATTATCACCTTCTTGATAACCGAAAAAGAGCTGCATGACCTTTACAGCAAAATAATTTGAATCCAAATGGTTATCACTATTCACAGTATAGTGTGATGTATAACTTCTGTTTCTTGATCATATTTGTATAAATCTGGCATAACTTCAAAGGTATCAGTGGCAAGTATGAAAGTGGAATTTGCCACCAAGTATGTACAAGAGCCTAATTGTACATAAAATCATAAAATGATAGAACAATAGAATGCTAGTGGACCCTGAAGAACATTTAGTCCCACTGACCTCTGCCATGGGCAGGGACACCTCCACTAGACTAGGTTGCTCAAGGCCATATCCAACCTGGCCTTGGAACATTCCTAGGGAGGGGACATCTGCAGCTTCTCTGGGAAGCTGTTCCAGTGCCTTACCACTAACAGTAAACAATTTCTTCTGTTTATCTAGCCTGAATTTCCTCTGTTTCAGTTTGAACCCATTACTCCTTGTCCTGTCACTATGATTCCTGATGAGGAGTCCCTCTCCAGATTCCCTGTAGGCCCCCTTCAGATACTGGAAAGTTGCTATGAGGTTTCCACGCAGCCTTCTCTTCTCCAGGCTGAACAGCCCCAACTTTCTCAGCCTGTCTTCACAGGGGAGGTGCTCCAGCCCCCTTACCAACTTGGTGGCCCTGCTCTGGACTCACTCCAACAGTTCCATGTTCTTCTTATGTTGGGGGCACTAGAGCTGGAAGCAGCACTACAGGCTCCCATGAGAGCAGAACAGAGGGGAAGAATCACCTCGTTCGACCTGCTGACCACAGTCCTTTTGAGGCTTTCTGGGGTGCTAGCACACACTGCCAGCTCCTGTTCAGTTTTTCATCAACCATGAGAAGTCCTTCTCCCAAGTCCTTCTCCATAGGTCTGCTCCCACACAGCCCTGTAGGTGAGTCTGGGACTGCCACATCCCAGAGCAGGATGTGCAGGACCTTGCACCACACTTTGCTGAGCGTCATGAGGTTTGCATCAGCCCATCAGCCCACCTCTCAAGCCTGTCAAGGACCCTCTGGGTGGCATTCCTTCCCTCCAATGTGTCAACTGCAGCACCCAGCCTGGAGTCATCAGCAAACTTGCTGAGGGCGCACTAATCCCGCTGTCCATGTTGCTGACAGAGATGTTGAGCAGCCCAGTACCAAACCCTGGGGGACACCACTCGTCACTGGTCTCCATGTGGTCAGTGAGCTGTTTATCACAACTCTTTGCATGTGGCCATCCAGACAGTTCTTTATCCACCAAGTGGTCCATCCATCAAGCCCAAATCTCTCCAATTTGGAGACAAGGATGTGGTGTGGAACAGTGTCAAATGCTTTGCATAAGTCCAGTCATTGCCCCTATATACTAATGTTGTAGCCCCATCATAGGTCTCCAAACAATAGTTATTGCAACAATGAAAGTTCTGTTGAAATCCAATTGACCTAAATCAGATGTTCCAATTAAGGGTACCCTGAAAAAATACCTAACTACTCTGGTGGAGTGTGTGTGGTAAGGGATGGTAAACTTACCTAATCCAACCAAAGTAATTATCTAAGCTACCCAGAAAGTCAACAGACATATTTCTGAAAATCTACTGAAAGAAATGCAGGCCTGTTCAGATAGCAACCCAGCCTGATTAAGTGATACATTTGAATTTTCCAAGGATAGTATAAGGAACAAATAGGAAAAAATGGACAGGGACCCCTATTTGGAGTCTAGTCTTCAGAAACTGAATGCCTGCTGCAAACAGCATGGTATAGATGCACTATCCAGCTCCTGCATAATATGTCCTCAAAGCACATCTCTCCTGGGAATGTAAGGCTGAAATTCTTTCCACACTGTAAATGTGGGATCTTGGACACATGCCAAGGAGATAATCAGTCTATGGCACGCTCCTATTTGGTGGATTTCATATATTCATGGATTCATAGAATCACAGAATATCCTGAGCTGGAAGGGACACAAGAGGATCACGGAATCCAACTCCTGGCTCTACACAGGGTGACCTGAAAGTTTAACCATGTGTCTAAAAGCATTGTCCAAAAGCTGCCTCAACACTGACAAGATTGGGGACCATTTTCCTGGGAAGACTCTTACTGTGCTTGACCACCCAGAAACTATATAAAGAACTATATAAACAAGTATTTCAGTCTTGAGATTCAGGAGCAGAAAGGGAACTGCAATGAGGGAAAAGAAGGCAAAACCATGAAGTATATTTAGGATCTCAGAGCCACATTTTATCTGAATTTCACAGAAAGGATTATTATCTCAAATATTCTGAATGCACACTCATCCTGAAGATCCTCACATTTTTTCATGGGTTATTTTTCAAAAATCATCTCCTGGATTTGCCATATTAAGATCCTCTTTGTGGTAGAGAGAAAATTATTGTAAAATTGTGCTAAAATCTATTTCGTACACTGCCTATGCCGTTTGGTCTTGCTTATTTTAGAAATGTTTATGTATGTTTCATCTCTT
The DNA here is from genome assembly GCA_013398055.1 of Ifrita kowaldi. Lineage (NCBI taxonomy): Eukaryota > Metazoa > Chordata > Aves > Passeriformes > Cinclosomatidae > Ifrita > Ifrita kowaldi. The sequence continues at coordinate 455,293 of VZRS01001571.1, read as the reverse complement.
CAAAAAGGGATTGTGAAGATTTGATCAATGTGCTTTGAACCCAACCATCTCCTGGTAGAATGTAACATGTTGCCTAGGTTTCCTGGGAATACACCACAGGAACAGATGAAGATAATGTGGGTGCATATTATGTGATAATGAATATTCTGACTGATGTATTCACCCCAAGGTATACTGGAGCATCTGTTAGTTTATTTAGACATGACTCATCATTCTTATTTTTAAGATATTTAAGTGGGTAAACATATTTCTCCTTAAAGACTATGGAATGGAGAAAAAATAACAAGAAGCACATGGGATTATGTACTAGAGATGACCTGGAACATGCATCCAGGTGAGAGGTGTACTTTAATTCTAGCACTGTTCATTGCCTTAGGAACTTAGGGTCTGTATTTGAGGACCATGTTAGCCTGGCTTTTATTGATTATACAAAGCAATGACAACATATTAAGAGCAAGTTTTGTAGCTATGAAGCCTTACTCATTGCTGCACATATTTAAAAACAAGGTTGCTAGTTCATCAGTAAAATACAGTACTGTATGGGGTGGTATCCTCTCTATCATATCAAGCCTCAAAATCTGGTTTCAGTGATTTTCTAAAAGAGTAGACATCAAAAAAGATTATCTGCAATATGAACTAAATTATACGGTGAAAGATTCTGTTCTGTGTTACACAGAAGCTAAGACTAAGGGACATAATGGTCTACTTTCATTTGAAACTACAGGATGTCTAAATCATTTAGGACTGCAAGTCTACCCACTATACTAAATGTAAATAAAATATTGGGTCAAAGCAGCAGTACATGTGACAGTGTGAATGGTTTCCTCTTATTCTGTAAATGACTCCAAATGTAAACATTGTATTACACAAGCATCACATTATCATCTGATTCTGATTTCTGAATACCAGTGTCCTCAAAACTTTTCACCCACTAGTGGGAACAGATTGAGTTTTCTATGCTAACCCAGCATTACTTAAGTCTTTTTTTTTTTGGACTTTAGCAAAGCCCTTCAAAATAAATATTAGGGAAATTGCAGCAGTGGCTGTGCTAATTAGTTTTCTTATTTTATTCTTCCTGCTAGTTTTATCATTGTCAAAGTACAATTACACACACCAAAAAAAAAAAAAAAGGCCAAATCCCCAATATACTTAACCATCATGTAACAAAGTCACATAGAATAGGTACACCTTTCACAACATTTAGTTATTGATCCAGCCTTAGGGATGTACTAGATATAAAACATACCGAGCAGGAAATGAAAGGAAGTCTATCTTTAAGGATCTCCAGTGATGAAGATTAATTGAACAGTACTGGTCCCAATAAAGACCCCCCCCAGGGACACCACTCAACACTGATTTTCATCCAGACATTGAGTTGTGACCATTCAGCCAATTCTTTACCCACCTAAGAGTTCTTCCATCAAATCCGTATCTCTCCAATTTAGAGAGAATGATATTATTGGGGATCATGTCAAAGACCTTACAGGATTCTGGATAGGTGACATCCTTAGCTCTTCCCTTGACCATTAAGGTACTCACAGTTGCTTCCAGCCTCCAGCTGACACATATTTTTGCCCAAAGACAGCACATGGGCCTGGAATTAAGCTCTCCACACTATCTGTGCTGGACTACAGTTATTTCCACTGCAATTCTTCAGATGCGTTAGGGCTTTGAGAGGTGATCATGGGTGGGACTATTTTCTGTGGTTTAAGGTGTTACTGTTCTTGGTTGCCAGTGCCACACTTTTTCCAGCAGGATCACTGCTGTAGCATACTTGGCTGGTGAGGATATGCCTGTGTCAACTACTCTTCAAACGTATATGCTGAACCAACATTTTGCTTTTAAATGAGCAAGAGAGTGTCCACAAAAGCTCCCCACCACCACAAAAATTGTTTCACAAAAAAAATCTTTGCAAAGTTTTAGAAACAACATTTTCAGCAGAATGTACGTACTAATTCATATCCTAACTCCATCTAACCTGCAATATTGTATCCTAAAATGTTCAGTTGGCCTCCCATGCTGTAATAAAAATCATCTGACTGATGTTTCTTCTCAATGAGCCTCTCTTTCATTCTACCTTTTATTTAGCTGTTATATCCATTTTCATTCTCAGTTCTGTAGCCTTTACCCTGATCTTTGGGAAAAGCTGTCATATATTCAGATAGGTGTGGTTTTTTTATTTCCTTTTTATGATGTCAGTTAATAGGAGATACCAAGGAAAGACAGCACAATACAGTGATTTTTATCTCACGGAGTGTAAAAATCCCTTTAGAATGACAGTGGTTTACACTTAGCTTCTCTAAAACTTCATTCACACATTAGCTCTTGTCACTTGCTCACAAACTTCCCTCATTCCTTCCATGGTGCTCAAAGCAGCCCCAGGCATCGACATTTGATTGCAGGCAGCTGGTCTCTACAGCTAAGAGAGGAAGCTGAGAAGGATGTTCTCAGAGCCCTTGCAAATAATGTGTGTATGGAGGGCAAGAACAATAAACTCCAAAGAGTCTGGGGTGGTAAAGACTACTTTGGAAGCTGGAGACAATGAAGAACTGTGAGCAGGATTGCAGCTGGCTGCAAGGATTTCCTTGCATGCTTAAAAGGGAAGTAAAAAATTGCTTATGGCCACCCTCTGATTAAATGCTCAAACCCCAACTATAAGATCCATGCCTAAAGCTTATGCAGACTGAACCATTCAGAGTGAAAAGAAATATACATTGAGACCACTTTGCTGCTAAGAATTACATCGGACTGGAGCTGGGAGTCTATTTATTTTGTTGTTTTCCACCATTGTTTTTTTCAGCATATTTTATTCCATTATGAACCATGTGCTGATGAAAGTATTCATTGGTGCCTGGCAAAATCTCAAGCATCCACACACCCAGAGCACCATACACCTGACTCCTAGTACTTGCTGACACATTGGGTTTAATACCTTGGGGCATTTTGACTGTGTTTACAGATAGGTAGACAGGCCAAGTATTTAATGCAGGCTTGAATGCACAGAAACAAGTGATTCTTAACAAAGTCTTCTTTCCCTTACCACCATCCTCTTGCTTTTTCAGTCTCTGCTTTTCACTGTGAGGTGTTTTTTTTTTATTTTTTTAAGAAAATGAAGATTGCCAAAGATGATATGGGAAAAATATGCAGATATCTTAGTTTGGTTCATTATATTTTGAAAAACATAGAGATGTCGTTTGCTTGGACTTTGCAAAAACAGCAGAACTCCTTAAAAACCTGAATGGTATTTTTAGAACCATTTTTTCACCGAATTTCTATCCTTAAATCCTTTTTAAATTATGGTTCAGAGTAATATAAGGTGACTAATCTCTTACCATTTACAGCATTGAAAGTAAGTATAATGATGATATAATGATTATTGGTTAAAACAGAACAAACTCTTCTAGAGGTCATTACCTTGATCTGTAATGTCATGGCAACAAACCACAGTGGGTGAGTTTGGTTGGGTCTCCCTGCATTCCTCTTTCACATGAAGGAAATAACAGCGTGTCTCTGCTAGCCCAGTTTAATATATCACTTGAAAAACAAACTACATGCAATATACAAGCAGGATAATATGACCTAAAGGAATACAATAAAACCCAGTCCAGATAAATAAAACCAGAATTGCCAGGGTTTAGCATGCCTAGACATAGAAACTATACACTTATGCCTCTAGAGAATAGCTAATAAATTATTTTCAAGTTAAAACTTCAAGTTCATGCCAATATGTGGAAGAAAGCCTAGTATTTAAAGTCAGGACTTAGTCTTAATGAAAAGATTTCCTTCTCCAGACTAAGAAAACTTGGAGATCAATATATTTAAGAAACTCAGAGTCATATACTCTTACTTAGATATACTCTTAGAAACTTAGAGGCAGCTACTCATATACTTAAGAGTCTTATACTCAAGTCAAGATCAGCCTCTGCTTAAATTCAGATTAAATGACCATTATATGAAAAGTTTAGATCTTGGCTGGTATCTTTGAAAGTCTGGTCAGTCAGAGTCTGTTGTTTCTCATCACTGTTCAAAATCTTGTTTTTAGTTAAAGCTGTTCAAGAACTGAGCTCTTCTGAAGAGCTGGTCTGAAGCAACCGAGAACTGCCTGTTAGCCTAAATCATTCTGAGGATCTTAAGCACTTCCTGCTGGCAGTATTCAGAACTTTGATGAACATTCAACATTTAATGGATTTCTGCAGGGCTGAGAACATGGCACTGTGCACAGCCTCATGCATGCAGGAAAGGACAGAGGTGGAGGAAACTGAAGTAACATACAAACCAGAAGCTGAGCATCATTTTTATTTATTTGTCCAGGAACGCAAAACTTGACAACATTGTACAAGGGTGGGATGTGGGGGTTCTTTTGATGGTTTGTTGTTTGGGTTTTTGTAGGGTTTTTGTTTGTTTGTTTGTTTGTTTGTTGTTTGGGGTGGGGTTTTTCCCCCAAAGCAGGTAATTCTTGCATTCTGAAAGCTAAAAGCTCTGACTTACATTATCCTGACAGATAACTCCAGCTTCTGGCCTAAGTTGAAATTAGTCTAAACCCTTAATAAAGCAAAATTAGGCATAAATCTTGTGGCATCATTAATTAATTTCGTAATTTTCAAAGTGGTTTGTGTTCATGAGGAAAGAGGCAGAGGAATGTAACAATTAACAGTAGTTTCTGCAGCCAAAATAAGTGAAGGTCTGCAGCCAACAGTCTGCACCACGCATTCCCAGGCATGTTGATCATACTTTCAGAGTGGAAAAACAAGGACACTGTAACCAAAGAGAAGGAAGTTAAAGAGAAGTGTTTTACTGAGAACAAGGGAAGATGGATGACAAGGGGAAGAAAAAGGAAAGTGAAGATCCCACATATTTTGCAGCAAAGAGTAAAAAGCAGAAGATTCCCCTTATAAAACTCTGACTGTTCACTCCTCCCTCAACATCTTCAAATGTATTTGTGTTGCATCAGTTGCAACACACTTCTCCAGCTCATTTGCCACATTATTGAGCTTTCTTGCATTTGGTCTTGATCAACCAAGCTCCCTAGTCGTAAACTTTCTGACTCATTCTCACACATCAGCCTAGTTTCTATGGTGTAGGAACACCAAAGATCAAAAGCCTAAGGTGATAATCCCTCCTCTTCACACTTAACTCCTCCTTGAAACAAATTCCTTCAGCCTGAACCTTCTTATGCCTTCTGACACACACAAATGTGTATTTGAAATCATCATATACATATATATATGTACAGATATATATGTGTGTCACCTTCTTGAACTATGAAATCCCACCCTAATGTCAGAAACTCTGATCACCTGCTATTTACCACTAAAAGCCTCAGAAGATTTAATATGCTGGATGAGAAAAAGCAGTAACAGAGAATGCCACTGTTCTGCTTCTGTGCACTGGAGTAAAAAAACTTCTTATTAGTTTAAGTTTCTTTCTCTGATGCCTACACATATTAAGCAGAGAAAACAAAATTTTTATGATTTTTTAGTCTGTGTTCCTTGTGGTCTCAGCATCAGAGAATGGAAAAAGTAGAAGGGCCAGTCAGTTGAAATGCATCTTCAGGGATTAAATCTGCTACAGCATCATCTGTATTCCTTTCTGAATATATACACTGTCATGAGAGCTGCAAGGAATATTGATTACATTATTTGTAGCCATTGTTTGTAAGACTCATGCTTGCTCTGGACTTTCTGAGTCATCAGAATAACTCTGAGAAGCTTCAGCTCTGTCCTTGTGATCAACGAACCACTTGTGTAGTTAATAGCTGGTTATTATGTAAGTAACAATCAAAACAACTTCATACATAAAACAATTTTGGCTTTACCTAATCTCTTTTATGTAATTATATACTTGTTTTCAACCATGGGCAAATATTAATTTCCTTCCAATGATCTAAAGTAACTTGCGTAAATAAACCTAGGATCAATGAAACTTCGTGCAGTTTTATCTTTGTTTTAATTTCTTTGCATGTGAATCATTTAAATTACTGATTAGAAAACACTTCCACTGAACGACTTGCTAAACAAAACTTCCAAATCAGTCTGGCTTGTCCCAGCAGGAATGGTGGAAAAATGTCCACAGTAAGGGTTCAGAAGCATTAGGGAGGATATGGAGCACAAAGAGATACATAATAGAAAATAGTCAGGATATTTTTTCTTACTGACAAACTCTTCAAAACTCTTTCAGGTAATCCCAGAGTTTCGGTAAGCTCTATTGATTTAAAGAATGATTCACAGTTGGACTGGAAATGAAGGAGCTTTTAAAGTGCAATCACCAAACCCATACGGTTTATTTCACGTCTTACCGCTCAACTTTAGAACGAATATAATTCAAATCACAATACAATGATGATTGATGTTTCTCATCAACGTCCAATTATCATTCCATCATGGCACAAGACTTTAAAGTAGAGTTGTTTGAGCCAAGTAAAGCACAAAGTGAGCATCTGAAAATCCAGGTCTGTGCTCTTACAAAATTACTTACCAAACCACATTAATTATTTTCTAATATGTTAGGTCATGTTAGTTGTATACGGGTATACAAGATGAGGCATTTATTTTAATCTTATGTTCAGGTATCTCATCTCACTATTTTCTGATTAAGAATCATATCTTCAAAGAGATTTTTGTTTTATTTTAAACAGGACTAGTACTGGAACACTTACCTTTGGTGGGATCATCTCTAAGTTTTTTAACTGGACTTCTCTAATTATTTGATATTGTGCATTCACAGGCTATCCACATATGTTTCTGGGTACTTCGAGATCATTACAAATCCACTAGACTTTGGATAATATGTTAGATACATGCTTTACATATATATATATATATAAAAGAATGTATACATACACACACATATTATATACACATATTACACGTATATGTATACTGCATATATAGCCTAACTCCTAACATGGAACAGAAAAAGAGTTATCTCTACACTGTCTGACATGACCTGACATGATTGTAGTTGAAAATTAAGTTCCATAATTCAGAAGCCAGTTGTTTGGGGTTGGTTTTTTTCCAGCATTGCACAGTAACAGCAACAACATGATGGGAGGTTATGGGAACAGAAGGAAGTGGTTTAAACATGCAAACACTTCAAAAATGTAGGTGCTAGAAGACCTAGTAGTAATCTATGCAAATTGTTACAGTATCCTAGGTTCTACATTTCTTTTAACCAAGATAAGTATTGCCTTATTTTCATACTACACCTTATGTATACTTGGAGCACAGTACACATTTTTGTCCTCAAGGACTGTAAAATAACTAATTCACAGCTTACATAATAAACACTTCATATTTTGATAAAATGCTGTCACCTCAGGTGAGCATAAAAGGCCATAAAAAACTATTAAATAATTTTTTAAAATAACATGTACCAATAAGAAAAAGAGAGATAATTCATTAAAACACCCTCTAGCGTCTGATAGCTAAGTGCAACATAGTAACCAAAATTGGAATTTATCTTTTGCCTGATAGACACCTCAAAAAAGATAAAGATTTTTTTTTATTTTTATCTGTGGAAAGGATCTTGGTTTTATCGTGCAGCTCAAAGTATGTTATCTCCCATACTGTACTTCCTAATTCTGAATTTGTGCTATTGTGCTATTGGCATTTGATGGTTTACAGATTTTTCTGGGAAGAAAGGGACACCTTCTAATGGGGGGGTGGGGTGTCATTTTAATGCACTTGAACTTTGCAGCAATGAAAAATCTGGAATTAAAAAAATGGTTGCTTTTCAAAGATGTCTTTCAATTTTCTTTTGAAAAATCCAACAAGCTTCAAAAAGTATTCAATTTTTTTTTTGTTTAGTTTACCATATGAACTGTATTTGACTGCTTCAGTAGCTATATTGTCTTTTCAGAAGGTAAACTTATTTTCTTCCCATTTTCATTGGAGGAGAAAGGAGAAATGTGTTTTAACATTTTCATTTTCTAATGAAGCGCTTCTAAAAGAAATGATATGCCTCAATCCACTAGAAATAGAAGACTGACCTCATACACTAAGATAAAATGCCTTCAGGTACATGCTCTGTGATCATTAGAACACATTATTACTGCATCACCCCAGACAAATGACACATACCTTCTACATTTAGTTGCCCATTCTTTCACACAGAGGTTTAAAGTGACTTTCTTGACTAACAGCTTGGGTGACATTTTGATTCCAAATCTATTTTGATTTGATATTTGTTTCTGTTGTACTTCCTATATTTTACCTTAGGGAATAAATTATTAAAGATAATGCCTGTTAAGTCTGGCTTCATATCTTATGAAAACTAATGGGAATATAGTATATTCTCTCTTAAGATCTTCGAAAATTTCTTCAAGGATTTCCAAAGGCCTCTTTATACCAGGCTGGCTGAACAAAGCTGCTGTAAAGTGGATGCAAATAGAATATTCATTCCCTTTAAAGACAACTTGCGTTGCTTATACATAGTGTAAACAAGAGCCATGTCCCAAAATGCTTGTTTCCAACGGATTGATTTTTGTTACTTGTTCAAAATTTAATTCAACAAAACTGTCTTTAGGAAAGGGAATTTGTTGACCTCAAAGAATCCTATAACTTAACACTCTAATTTTTATGACTCTCTTATGCTCATTACTAGATGTCTGTTCACACTATAACCGTGTAGAAAATAACTTCATTATGTGCAGGTAACAATCCATCACTAGTTACCAATTAGAAATTCATGAGATACTGTGGAAACACTCTACATTCTTTCTGGCTGCTTACAGTGTTTGAGGCCTATCTTAAAAAAAGCAGTTCAACGTCAGACAGAGTTCTGTGCTGCCATCCTGAATGACAACTCACCTGTTGCAAATACTCACTCCCCTCTTTTGATATATATCCTAAAGTATTTCATTTGGGATCCCCAAACTGAAGGTCGTGGCACTTGCCACAGTTTCAGTTTGAGGACCTTGCAACACCAACAGGAATTAATTTTTTTCTGCTCCCATGAGCACAGTAAATGACATTAGCTTATCTGGCCATGCCTGGTTTGAGATCAACATGGGAAATGACACCCCCTGGGTGAAGTTCATAACTGTAACTGGAAGTGATATGATATCTTTTAAAAAGTGTGATCTTCTAATTAACAGCAAAACAGTTAAAGAGTGAGCAGTGAGTAGGAACAATTTCAATTGGTATTAAATTACTTTCAGGAAAATTGCTTTTCCTGCAATCAAGAAAAAATGCAATATGGCCTCTTGAGAGATAAGTACAGTTCTTCTCAATCTTTGGTCAATGAACAACAGGTGCTGATACCACTTCTTTTCTTGGTCAAAAGTTAAGTGATGCATTAACTAAACATGCTGATAATCGTTTGGACTAATGCCTTATGCATATATCAAGAAACCTCTTCTTTCATGCTGAACAGTAATGGGCATCAAATGTTGCAGAAGAAAGCCGACAGCACCTATGTGCCCTGTGTATTCAGGTGGGATACACTTCGTTCAGAGCCCAGCTCATTCCTAAGCAACAGTCATCCATGTGCACAGATGCCTCCTGGTGCCACAACCACAGGTCAGCCTTGATCTGCTCTTTTGAAGTTACTGTGCTGCCTAAACCTGGTGCTTCAGCCAATGTCAGGCAGATACCAGCATTCTCTAATTTTATGTGAACTAGTAAAGCAGGGAAATCTTTTGGTTCTCATGTAGGTCTGAAGATATCTTCACTTCTTATATTTTCAGAGCTAGTGTGAGTGCTAATTTTTCAGCAAATGCTGATAAACGCCTTGATATTTATATTGCCACTGCTTGGACCTATTTTTAAGAGGGGCTTTAAATGCAAAGCTGAAGACAGGGAACACGAATGATAACAAGATTACTATATAGAAATGTGTAAGATAACTCAAATGCAGGCTGGATATGTTCAGGACAAGACAAGTAACCCTAAGCAATGCAAATTTTAACACTGGATTGTGAATGGTTGCTATATTGTACAAGAAGAAACTACAGTGTGTCCCCATGCTGCCCATTGCACACCACTGTTTGCACAGTGCATGAGCTGAGCTGAGACATTAGCACATTAACACAATTTATGTTCTAGGGCACTTTTACAAAAAAACCGCAATGTATGATGCAGAACTTTCAAACTGCTCAGGTGCCAACCTTGGCCACAATTTCCTAAGACTCTTCAGTTCATAATTGCACATGATAACACGAAATTAAATATCCATATTGACTAACTACATGTTTATACTCTAATGGCATAATTAAGATACCCAATTTTACAATTAGTGTGGCATTACTCAGTAAACAGCTTTTCAAGGCTTTATTTTACTAATTTTAAATTACTTCTAGAAAGCACAAATTTGTATGCACGGTATAGTACACTGTAAGAACACTTAGAAGTATTTAATAATGCATATTCACAAAGGGCCAAATTAATAGACATACTTGACCATCTGTGTCATGATTTTTGAAACCTTAGCAGTACAACTTTAATGTTCTCTTATTATGGTTTATGTCTGATTGATTGAAATAATTTCTGGGTTTGAACTTTCTAAAGAAAAAAATCCTCACATTAGAATTGTGTAAACCATCAGCAAAACTTTGCACATTTTATAAATGAAGACAGTGTTATTTTTCTGTATTTTTAAATTAAAAATCTTTTTGCAAGAAATCAATGGACTGACCTGAGGACTGTCACTTTTATTTCTAAGCAAATGTGAATTCAATGTGAATGCAAACATCTACTTGTATATTGGTCATTATTCTGTTCAGTAGTTCAGTGGATATTTTCAAAGATAAAAGATTTTGTGGCAGCTTTTGTTCCATGTCTCTTTTGGTCTTGGAAATCTTGCCATCAATTTCACCAACTTTTGCTTTTTAAATCAAGCATCAACAGCCACCCTCTACTATAAAAAGTAGCAAAGTGAAACAAAATTTCTTTTGCTTCCAGGTGCCAACAGGGGGCAAAAAACTGTCCTCTCAGGATCCTGCTTTACAAAGCAATATTTGCAACACTTGGTACACAGCAAAATTGAAGTCAACACTCAATCTTTGCCATCAATGTATTTTCTGTATCCATTTTTTTCAGTATCTAAGACGACTAATAATTCCAGAAACATTTATACTGCAAAAAATATTAATTTTCCAATGCCTTCTCTTGGAAGGGGCTAAATGTTTTAAAATTAAAGAAAATCAAGAATACTTTAAGGACAATAAAAAGGTATAGAAAGTGTTCTTTAAAAATAGTAGACATTTCAAACAAACTGGGAAACTGACACAAGCACAGAATCCAGTCTAATACCACTGGTGGATAAACTGTGACCAGAAGATTAACAGGATATGTCTTTGCTTCTCCTCTTTGGACTTTGGACTAATGATTCCAATTACATGACTCAGCTGAACTACCACACCTATTTTAGAAAAATAGCAAGTGTTGATTTTAAAAGACTGGTTGAAGACATGTCCACGGAGCACTTAGGGAACCGGTTCCAGCGCCTAATCGTCCTCACTCCTAACTATTGTGTCTATTGATTTTTCTTGGCTTTAGCTTGCATCCACTGGATTGTACCACAACATTTTGCCTGAGCTCACAGCGCACAGCACCATACAGACCCAGGTATGAACACAGTGAGAAATTATTCACCTAAGACCAAGTTGTGACTCCTGAGGGATCATGCCTCAGGAGTGACTGACAAAGAACAGCTTCATATTACACGTAATATTTCAATCCACTCCTTATACCCTGTATTTATCTTTCGTCATTTAAGTTTTTGACTGAAACACAAAGCTATGTGATATCGAGCAATGTATTACAGAAGTCTAGTACATTGTGACACTGATTTTAATCAAAATTACAATCTCAATAAAACAACTGCTTATTTTGACAAGATCATATTAAATGATCCTGCCAACATTCTTTTGATTGCTTATTGAGAATTATCCAGCATTGAGTGAATTATTTCACGTGTCAGATGTCTAAGTGCTTATTTAAGAATTGAGAAAACATACCCAGCATAAGATGGGTCTTCACTCTCTTTTTTCAAAACTACCATCAGAAACAGTAACTTTATTGCAATTTCTGAAAATGACCATGGTTTCTCAGAATTATTAGAAAGCAGCATAAGCAGATGATAAGTACGACTTTAAATGATGTAAAAGATCCATATTATATGTAAAACTCTTAACTTGCAGGCAAAAGGCTATAATAGAACCTGTTTAATAATGTACCTAGACGCAGCTGGAAATTAAAAAAAAATGGTAAAAATTATTTGAAAAACACATATAACCAAATGCAGAAATGGAGTATTTGTCAAACCCAATCTGCTTATTGACTTCATAATAGATAAAAAAAAAATTATTCTCCCTTATCAAGTGAAGTTAGCCATAGTTCAGATAAACATGAATTCTCAGCATACATCAGCAATGGCAAAGTCCTATTATTCTTCATCTGAAGGCCTATATATTATATTATATACCTTCCAACTCCTTTCAATACTAAATGTAATTGGATGAATAACCACTGAAAAGAAGTTTCAGTCCTGTTTTTCATCCTAAGTTTAATAGATGAATATAAGTAGTGATTTTTCTGGATTTATCATACAGAATTCTAAGATGCTAGAGATAGAATTGCTGGGTAGCTTCTAGTAGAAACTGACACTTCAAGAGAAAGGCAGCTCTTCATTGGGCTGGCAGACTCTAATAATTTTCCTTCAATAACTGGTACGGAAATGGTAAAAAAGCATTCAGGATTGTGCAAGGGGAAAATAACAAACTATTACCGCTTTTGTTTGAGACGAAGGCTTTCTCCTTCTTTCATGTTCCAGCAAGCCCTTACAAGTAAATAATTGGAAATTATGTACATGATCTTAAACACTGTTTAATGATTTGGGGTTTTCCTAAAGAAAGAATTGGCATTGGCTGGCCTTCAACCTTCCTCAGTACTTAAACCCCTGCAGCTTAATACAGGAGTGTGAAAGGAGTTAAGTTGCCTTATAAAGATTGTTATATAGGACATCTATAAGATAAATAGGTTGTTTGAAAGGTCGTCTCTCTCCAACAGGCATCATGCCCAAAATGAAAGAAATCATCTGAAGGTGTTTGGTAGAAGAGTCAATCACCCACACTGTAGCTATCTGTGTATAGGAATAAACATGCACAGACACAAAAATTGTCCTGATGTACCAGCACACTCAAACTGATCACTTATCTGTTTGCTTTTTTTGTTGCTGTTTGATTTTTTGTTGATCTTCAGAATGCATTATTTGTTATTTTGTTATTATTTTTATGCCAGAAATAAACCATACTGCAAAGGAAGGAAATTGTAGAATAGTATATTTCAGACTGAAGGTAAAAAATACCATGTCAAAGGAAAACAACGTCTGTCAACAGTGTGTATTTTAAGGAGAAGGGCAATGAGTATATCAGAAAAGAATGAGACTTCTATTTACTGTCTAATGAATAAGGAATACACTGCTTGTGAAAAACAATCATAATTTAGGCATTCTGGTTATTACAGACTCTTCAGGTCTTTAAGACCAGAGATGGAATAACTCCATACAGTGTGACTCATTATTACAGATGATAGGTTCACTTGGATGCCATGCAAGAATACAAAAAACGTCCCATTCTCCTTGCTGTAAATGCTAGAGTAGCAGTGGATCATGCTTCAGAGTTTAAGCTGCATCCCTGACCATATTTAAATCACCTCCTGTCAGTAAAAAAAAAATCACTGAAGTAACTATCCTTTCTTGCAGAGCAACATGGCTATAGTCTGCTCAGTGCTCTAAAGCAAAGGAATTCTGAAGGACAACGTCTTTCAGATGCTTTGCCTTATAAGCAAATAAAAACCAGCTAAGTCCTGACAACATATTGCCAGCAGATATGCTGCAGAAAAAATAAGACCATAAATCCCAGCACTGACTTGATCACAGGACAGAAGGAGAAGCTGCACTTATTGCAGCATTTCATTGCAGAGACAGACCCTGAACCTTGCACCACAGAAATTCGACATTCTTCAAAACACTTCGATGGCAAGTTCTTCTGTCTGTCTGTCTGTTTTCAGCTGCTCATAACCACTCCCTCCTTACTGCAAGAGGTTCCTATGCATCCTCTCTTTCTATCCCTGATTTTCACCCCACTCAGTCAGGAAGAGCTAGGTTAGTTTCAGCAGGTTATAAAGCGACTTCTAGACAACATGGATCATTTTGATGGAGGATGTGGTGAGCATTGGGAACAGTAAACTGTAGAAAAGCACATGTGGTCCAGCCATAACCAGTGTTGCCCAGCCATAACCAGTGTTGTCCTTGTCAGGTGCTGGTCTAGAGTTCCAAAAACTGAATTTAGCCCATGACTTTTATAAGCAAGGACAGGCTTTTCAGTGAGCTCCTTGATTATAAATATACAGAGAAGGCAAAGGGAATAAAAGATATGAGTGTAGTCAGACAAATTCTAGATACAGTAAGGAAACTAACGTCTCAAAAAAAAAGTCCGGGTGAGTGTGTTAAAAAAAAAAAAAACCCAAACCAGAGATTAAAGTAGCAAGCAGCTGACTTACAGATACGTAACTAAAAAAATAAGCAATACTCATGACTACAAGATGTCACATTCTGCTTTTGAAATACTGCTCCACCACTGTATTTACTTCAGTACATCATACAGGTCTTCTGAGCCATCTGAAACCTGGAATGATATTAGCAAGAATAGTAAATTCTCTTTTGTTTTTTTTAAACAAAACTCATATGTATTTGCTCAGGTTTTTTTTTTTTTTCCCCCAAAGCAATCCAGTTAGTAGGTGGAACAGCCCACTTCTTCTTCCAAGGAGAATTAGGCTTTCTGAAGTTATCCAAGCTAAAGGGTCTCAATTCAGGCACATAGCTTGCAAAAGTAATGTTTTTAGGTTCAAATGAAATAAATATCTTCAGAGTTGGTGTTGGGGTTTCTGTTTTTTTTATTTGGGGCTTTTTTTGGCATGGGCCTGATAATGCTACAGAAAACAGAACAAGGCATTCTTCTTTTATTAAAATGATTAGGCAAAATTTAAAGCTTCTTGCACAAAAAAAAAATCTACTGACAGTTACACACATTCACATTCATCCAAGGGCAGAGCATATCCTTTGGGAAGCTACATGTTTTCGGCAAGTCAAATTTCTTCTGGAAAGATAAAAAACAATGAAAGCAGCCAAATTCCTAAATGATAACTTACTAGTGGGGAAAACCTGATTAGAGAATAATTGCAATTCGCTGTCCTTGGCCTGGCTACTGCTATGTTGGCCTGACCTGGAAAGGAACTAAACCAATCTCAAGCATTGCTTATGTTTTTTAACAGAGAGGATTTGGGGAAGAAAAAGCACATTGAAGCAATCACAACATGCAGTAAACTGGACATGCAATTACATTGAGAAAGGCATTGCTAATGTGGCAAAATGCTAAATAGGGACATATCTCCTGTCTTACCTAGTGGTCTGCTTTTACATTTTTAAGAAATCAAACTGGTGTCACAGTAATAGGAGATGATGAAAAACCACAAAGGAAAGAACTGGAAAAGTAGAAAGTGAGCTCAAGCCTAAGTTCACTAATGCTCTCACTGAGCTGTTCAAACTTTTACCTTAGCTGATAATGGGGAATACTGATAACTTTAGGATTTAGGGTTTTTTCATGTTTAAAGATATAAAAGGGCAAATACATAAAATATAGTCTAGAGATTAGATTAGGGGTTGGATTTTATGCTTCTGTGAAGTGGCTTGGCTACTAGCTAGTCCAGTGTAATAGCAAGGCAGATTATTAATAATCAGGATCAAAATACCATGGCAGGTATTCATCCTCTTATCTCAAACATCAACAAGATATTATTCCCTCATTTCAGGATTGTTTCATCTGATTGCCAGTTATGTTAATTAAGTTTGTGTGGTTGTTTTCTTGTGCATGGAAGCTTTTGAAACAATTCCAACTTCATTCTCATTCTTGGTAGTCTTATTGGAAGAACAGCATTTTTAGTCACAAACTTTTCAGTTATAAAACCGGCAGCACTGTACTTAGAGGTGGACTTACATTTGGATTTAGTAATTGAAAAGTGTGGGGTGAGCATACATAATGGGATTTTCAGCGCTAAACCCTTTTCCCATCAGTTTGCTCCAGTAAGTGGATACTGAAAATGCATATAGGGGTATTTTACAGCCAATGGAAAGAGAGCTTTCTGTGGTCTAGCTAATGCTCTCCATTGACCGTATCATGAGCTTGGACACCTCACACAATCTTGATAGGCTCCTACTTGTAAAAAGGGCCTGAACTAATTTCAAGACCATCGTCTGATGTAAAAATGCTGGGAAGTCTGGGCCCAAGTTAGTTCTGCAAGTCTCACCTAGTACTTGTCTGCATCTTTAGATGGTGGAATACTTGTCAGTCTCTGCATGCTAGTTTGAAAATCTGTAAATGTATTTAGAAATGTATTACATAAAAGTTAATTTGGAAACCGTATATTGTTGGTTAACAGGTCTTTTTTTTTTTTTTATTCCTCAGATCTTTGCCAGCAGTCCTTTTATTACTGTAATATATAAGGTGAATGTTTGGGTTCACAGCAAGCACCTGTACCCTTATACACACTGACTCTCCCCCTGTTACTCATCCTGGCATGTCCATGTATCAAATCAGCTCATGGCTTTTGTGCGTTCCAGAACATTTTTAGTTGTGAGACACTCAATGAGTTACTGACCTGGATGTTTTATCTTTCTGTTCCAGTCTTTGTTGTTCACTTGATGAATTGCTCATTAATGTCTAGAAAAAATAAAGCCATCAATATCAATAATAGTGCCAATGAACTGTGGCGAACTAAGGGATACAGCAGATTAACAATATTGCATGTCAGAGGCTTATGATATAATGACGATGATGATTAGCGGAATACAAATCTACCTCTACAAAAAATAATATTGTAAACAATTAGAATAAAAGATAACTTTAAGGTATATGTAGCCTGCTTCATCCTTAGTAGTGCATTAACTATAAAGTTATAGATGAAAATACAAGGTATTTCAATTGCTTGTTACACAGATGCAAGGCGAAACACAAATTAAACCTCACTGTGATATTCATAAGTAATATATACTTTAAGCTACAATATATTTGATGTATAATACTGTAAAACTTGCACTCAAACCTGATTTAAACAAACTTCATCCAACTAATGTTTAAAAAATATCAAGTTAAAGAAAATGGGTTTACCAGTAAGATTATTTCTTTAATTTGGGAATTAATATTATCTGTACCCCACCATAAGGCTTTAAGAGGTAGACATACAATACTGTCTTCTTTAAATCTTTTAAGAAATTAACCCCATTGATGTGATAAATGCAA
Organism: Ifrita kowaldi; assembly: GCA_013398055.1. Taxonomy (NCBI): domain Eukaryota; kingdom Metazoa; phylum Chordata; class Aves; order Passeriformes; family Cinclosomatidae; genus Ifrita; species Ifrita kowaldi. The sequence continues at coordinate 437,997 of VZRS01001571.1, read as the reverse complement.
CTTCATTTCTGCTACTGATATGAAGACTGAAGTTGTCTTTTTGCCAACTTCTGCCTATTCAGTATACAAAAGACATTGAATGACTTAAAACTGTTCACATCACTGTGCAGTCACTTTCCAGTCAAATGAAACTAAAGTCTAAAGCATGCGTTAGAGCTCTCTTCTGCCACACAGTAATTGGTCTAACCTCTCAAATGAAATTAAATTTACCTTTCTTTTGATGACTCAAGTCTGAAAGGAAATAAGCATACCCATATTTAAAGCTCCTATTTACCTTTCCCTTTGTCTTCTTAACAGAGATAATCTGGAGCTTTGTCCTAGCAATATAGATGCTAATTTTACTATCTGGGAAAATCACAACTTGTGACATTATATGACCACATAAAAAACTCCACTTCTGCTTTCCTATTGTTGGCATCGATAATAAAATTTTGTGAATTATTTTATCTCTCTCCTTCTGACTTTTATACAATTCATATTAGTAAAGTTTTTCCTTCTTAGCACAAAGTAGAGAAAAATATATGAAAGCTGAAATGACTAGAAATCTGGAAAAGTTGCTTTGTATCTAAAAGAACCATATATATCAGGTGACCCCCTAGTAAACATACTAAAAGTTTTTTATCAAGAAGTCTGTAACCTGGAAATTAGAAACCCAAAAATAGACCCTTAGAATTTACTACAGGATGATGCCTTCTTCTGAAATTGCTTAGTGCTAGTGAGATTCAGTCTCATGTCACCAATGGCCTTGCTGGCACACAGAACTGACATGGCATTTTCTTATAGGCAAAGTTAAGACTGGGCATAATTTTACAGACACCTATCGCTCATTTTACCCCAAACTCCGCCTTCTCATTCCATTAGGCCCACCAGATCCACCAAGATGAAGTGCTAATGTACTTAATTTCTAACCCTGTTTGGTCAAAAAGATCCAAGTTATTTTGCATTTAACCTGCTGAAACTGATGTCTGTGTGGCTGAACTGGTTAAGGAGCAATTGCACAAGCAGTTGCAACAATGGATCTAGGCTGGCTGCTGCACTCCTGATACATACCAGCCCATCCCAATTCCTCCATTCTCCCTTCCCCAGGCTCCCCTGGCCCTGGCAGAATTTGCTGAAGCTTCTAAATCTGCAGAAAAAAAGTCCCATGCAGGATCAGCCAAAGTTCAGATCCGGTAAAAAGGAGGTGACAAGAAAAAGTACCGAGGAAGAAACAGGAAGGAGAGGAGAGGTTTAAGGAGGAAGCCAGATTCTGGGAATAGCAGAGGTTGCTGGAGACAGGGACCTTCTCAACCTGCCTGGAGGCGTTCAGGATAGCAGAGGTGACAAACTGCAGAGCACTTGTCCCTGCATTTCCTAATCTTCCTCCTGCCACACCGAGGGGCATTTTGGCGATAGTTCCAAGGAAACCAGAACTGGACTCCAAGTGAGAGAGAAACAGAGCTTACTTGAAGACAGACATGATTAGGTAGTGGACTGTTGCAAAGAGAGATTTAAGTGCATCCAGAGCCTTTAAACCCATTTCGCCAGAGATTTCAGCATGGCGTTCTGAAATAAATAGAGGAACTTCCCACCTAAGGTATTTTTAGTTTTGAACTCCCTCCTTAAATTAGGGCAGGAGCAGACGTTTTCTCTTTTCCCCAGCTGGAGATTCCTGCCCCAGGCCACCTGTGGCTGACTCAGTCTGTGGGGCAACTCCCTACCTCTCCCCAAGGAAATTCAGCCGAGCTGATGCCAACGATCTGCACTGTTAGAGCTGATCTCTTTTGTTGTGCCTGAAGCAAATTAGTGTGTTTGTGCTGACAGCCTGAAGAAGGTAAGGATGAGCAGCTGCGGTGAGCCAGAACTGGCACCCCTGGACCCAGCAGAAAGCATCTGTCCTTGATTGCGGGTCCCTAAACAACCCCTTTCTCACAAAGCACAGGAGGAGGAGTGTGTTACCGCTCCCTTATTCTACAGTGTAATGATTAAATCTCTCACCTCAGACTGGGAGACAGAGTTTTAATACTTTTCCTGCACAGGGTAATGTGCCATCTGTGTGTTTTGGACGTCCAGTTTTCAGATCACTGAGTATTTCAGAGCATGATAATTTGCGCTTCCCTCTGCAGTGAAATCTAAAGCAGGATACAAAACCCCTTACCATCACCTAATTCTTGTCATCTAGAGCTTGTTCCCCCAGGATAGGCAAGATCAAGAGCCCAGGCTCTCCCCATCTCCCCAGTGAACATTCCCTGTTTAATTTGAACACAAGCCTCTTCCTGCTGTCTCAAAACACGCCCCAGACAGCAGTTGTTTGACACAGCTCTCCATCAGAATGAGCACCTCATCATCCACTTGCTGAGATAAGCACTCAAGCAGAGAAGGAAATTAACTACAGGATAATGCTGTAATGCTGTAACCACAAAAGTAAAAGGGGTATTATGTCATCTGGTCTCACTTTAAATGAAGAGCAGAAATTAAGATTTGATCTGAGACTGCTGGCTGATTTAGGCCCTGCCAGCCAGCCAGGCAGAACGATGTCTGATTTGTATACCTCAAATATGTTTGAAACCTAAGCTAAAGGCAGTCACATGATGATGTTTTGGCAACTCCAATGTATGAGCAGTTGCAAACTTTGACATGGAAGAAATTTAACTGATAAAAACTTCAGTTCTTATAATAATCAACCTCTGCAGAGTTAAATGACAGCCAAGGAGGCCCTTTGAGGCTATGTATTTTAGACTTTGCAAACACAAAAGCCACACAATCTATTTTCTGCCCCAATAATACAATAGCCTGAAGCAGGGTCTCACCACCTTAGAGGACAGTGCTTGCATAACAGCTATCCTCTGGCACATGGTTTCAGGAAGGATGGGAGTAGGGAGAAACCTGGGAAATCTTGCTGGTGCAGCTCCTCTCTGCCTAAGTCCTTTGCCCCTTAACAGCCAGCACTTGAAATTGCAGTGACCAACAGCAGTCCCATCCCTTGGGGGTTGTGCGTGAGCAGCTTGTTTACTAAACCTCCAGCCCCAGCTTACTTTCTGCTGCCAGGAGTTTTAGGGTCTGTTTTCCACCAGCATTCATTAAGTTATCATGCAGTGTGCCAAGTTTCCATCAGCCCAGCAAAAACTTCTTCAGTTCCAAACCCTGTTTTCCTGATGGCAGTGCTCTACACTGTTAGACTTTCAGAGCTGCCTTGGCCAGAGAAATCTACTTATGAAGTTGAATTTTCCTACGAAGCTGATGGGAACATACACACTTCAATAAGGCAGAAGATTACTGGCCACAGGGACTAGCACTTTCTAAAATCAAAACAATGTGGAGTGGGAACAGTCAAACATGAAAACACAGCCACAAAAAAAAATCCCCAAGCTGTAGACTATATATAGAATTTTGGACAGAGATGCCCAAGGCTTCAGGTCCTATAAATCCAAAGACTAATCCTAGCACTGTGATCCTGAAATTGGTTTGCTTTTCATGAGAATCAGTGAACCAAACCTCTCCAGGTCTTACTCGGAGATGAAACAGAAATCGGTGGCAATAAATGTAGCAAATAAAAATCTTTCCTGCCTGAAGGCTGAACTTCAATCCTTCTGAGCACATTCTGTGAGTATGCAGGTATCCAACTCCCAGTACAATTAAGTAAGTCCTTAATTCCTGTCCACTGAAGTAAACAGAGGTGAAGTCATTGATTGAGCTGCGTTCTGAGTTTGCCTTGGTCCGCAGATTGCAAGGATGTGATGGTAGTGACTAACTGCATTACTAATACCTCCTTGTTTCTTCTGTGAAGGAAAAGCTGTTCAGAGGCTGTTCAGTGGCACAAGGTAACTGTTCTAAGTGAAGCAGAATTTTGTGATTGTTTTTAGTACACAGAGGAGATCTAGAAAGCTGCATCCTTTTTTTAACAGCACAATTAGTGACAGGTCCGTATTTTCAGAACGGGAGTTGGAATTTCTTTATCAAATGGGAAGAGCTAATGCTTGAAATTATCTCAACAACAGAGTAATGAGAAGTAGTCATTGTGACAAGGATTTTTAAAAACCTTCCAAAAAGGATTAAGGAACTGCAGACTATGAAATCTTACATTCATATTAGAAAAACTAGTAGAAGCCTTCATAAAATATCCAGTCATCAATCAAAATGTGATAAATATTTTATAAGAAGGAAAAATGGACAGCACTGCTGCAGAAGAAAGTTGTATCTCACAAATTTACCACCGGTTTTTAAAGCTGCTCAAGAGCAGGCAGATGTGGGAAATACAGGTTATGTAGTAAGCATAGGTTTTAAAACAGTTTTACAGCATTCATCTCCAAGAAGAAAAGCTGGAATCACAGCATGTAAGATCCCCTCAAAAATTCAGATCTGATCCAAGTATACAAGCAAAGAGTAGAAAAAACCAGCTGATTTTACAAGAAAAGGAGATGCCCAGGATCTGTGCTAAGGCTTGCATTGTTCAGTAGAATAATAAATTATTTAGAAAAGGAAGATGATTTTACAGTTCCTGTTAATTCAAGGTTTTTAAAATGAATATTCATATTATTTGCTGGCTGGGTAATGACAAAAGCTAAATTATTATTATTATTATTATTATTATTATTATTATTATCTGATTATTACAAATCTGACAGGTTGCCATTTTGATTATTATTTCCTTATTCATGTCAAAAGAATATACTGGCATAAGAACAGGTGCAAAGGCAACAATTATAAGTACAGATTTCCTTCCATATCAGCACAGGTTAGGTTGACTAGAACTTGTAGATTTGGAAGGGAGAAGACTCAATAGATTATGCTAGAAGTCACTGGTGAAAATCATAAGTGAGAGAAGATGAACAGAATGTAGTTATTCAGATGTTTATGGACAAAACTAAGGGGCAACAAATGAAGTTACCAAGCACTAGTGTGCAAGCAAAAAGAAAGAGGTGTGCATGCACTGTATGTTGCTACTTAAGTCATAGAATTCACTGTAAAGAATAGTAGAGAAGCCAAAATATGAACTGGTTTAAAAGTAATATAAAAGGTATATAATAAAATAATATATCCATGGCCCTAAATTACAAAGACACAGGTGTGATTTCAGGAAATCTATGGACAGCAGAAGGCTGGAAAAAAACAGGCAGGTGAAGTATCACGTCACAATGCCTTTTCCCAAGGCATGAACTGCTCTCCTCAGGGAGAGAGACAAGGTGCTTCACTCTGACCCACTATTGGTTGTTCTAATATTATGTGCTTAATTATATCATGCCAAATATCTGAGCTTCTGTGGGAATCACATAAAAAAATTATTTTCTTCTGACAATAAAACAAAATTTTGAAATCACAAGAAATACCTCAAGTTCAAACATTTTTCTTGAACTTCTTTTCCAGGTCATGTTCAGATAAATTTCTTTCCACTGAAGGCAGCTGGAATACTTCTAGTGATCCCAATGCATGATTCTCCCTCTAGCATTTTTATTGCACATATGTCCACAGTATTTTAAATAATACTGAATACAGGCCCTCCCTGGAGCCTTTCACAAGTCAGAGACAAAATTCTCATTAATTGCTGTGGGTTCAAACATTGTTAACTCATTAGGAAGGGATTGGCTTTTTGACAATTGATTTAAAGTCAGGGAACTGGAAGATGCAGGTGTTTATACTTCATTGCTAGTTCTGAGAACACATTTTCATAACATTTTACTACATTGCTTTCTCCTTACTGGGCAGAACTACAGTGTGTCTCAAGCAGCATGACGCTTTCCCACAAAAAATTAACATCGCTCTTTTTCTTATCTGGGAGCTTTGCCACTGGTTAGTGAGCTGATTACTCCACTGAGCACATTCTGTACACTGCTCTTATTAACCAAAGGGTAACGTTTAAGCAGGAGGTTAACTGGAACTAGTGTTTCAGTTCTGCCAACAAATTTACCAGATCTGTGAAGAGGCCACCCCATAAGGATGCATTCTCATGAAGTCTGCATAGGTGAAGAGACCACACTAGTTCAGCGTTAGCTTTATGCTACAAGAATCAGACTTGAAGAGTTTATACCAGATAACCTCTATTCTACTACCTACGTAGCCAAGACTGAATAACAAAGAGCAATCATGGTAAAGGAAACTTCCTTTCCTATCATTTGAGTGATAGATTCTTACTCCTTGGGACGAGCTACTACCTTTCATGTTGAGAGCTGTGGAGAAAAATCTCAACACAGCCTTGTATCCAAGCTCTTTGACTCAGTGCCCACAGTGGACTGAACGTTTCCTAGCACTGCATGAGACCACTGCTGCTATGCAAGACACATTTTTGCACTCTGGAATCATGTCCCAACCAGTAAAGGACTGCACACAGCAACATCTGAATCAGCTGAAATCAGTAAGGTTAGTTGGTGTCACTTAACCAAGGTATTGCTGTAAGGACTTCATGAGTGATGTTCAAGGAGCTGATCCTTTAAGTTCACAGATCAAACTTCATAAGGATTTTGGAAAATATTGTAAAGTCATTTATGTCCTGTTAGAAAATAAAAAAAAAAAAAGAAGACTGGCTAGGGTTGTCACAATACTCCCTGTGACTTAATTTATGTTCTCATGGTAAAGATTTAATAACTCTATACTCTACTGATCCATGGTTACAAATTCAGTGAACTTAGGTCTTTCACATAAGAGAGAGAATTAGGCAAAGTTGTAAAGGCCATGTGAATTGGATGGCAGCAGCTTATATTACTGTATAATGAATCAAGCCACTACCTTTTAACTTCACAATACTTCTCTACAGAGGTAGCAATGCTTCAACTGAATGCATCGTAGGAAACAAAATGTATTCCAAACTAGGTAGGAGAATACTTTATGATGCTAGAAAAGAAATCTAATTTATCAAGACTCCTTTTTGTAGCATCTTATTAAACATAAAGCTGCTTACAAAGTACTTAATCATACATATTATACAAAGGCATGGTGATTTAGAAGGCACTGAGGAATGCTCAGCTAAGACAGTAACTCTCATTTGGCAAAAGTAATGGGGAATTCAGATTAGAATTTTTCAAATATTATTCCTTCAGACAGGCCACATTATGGATTCTATGTATTACATAAGCTAGCAGATATCCAAAAGCTGTATGAATCACAGAAGGGCAAACAGAAAGAGTGGACTTGTATCAGACGGCAGCTTCTACCAGTTCTTACTGCAGCTGGTTAAATTGTGGCTCCTGCCAGTCCTCTCCACTCCTCTGCTGCGTCATAAAATGGCTGTTTCTGTTCAGACCAGATTCACACTGTTTGTGTTCATCATCTGATGCTTCTGATACTGTTCATCATCTCACCAAGTTCTGTGTAATTACTCCTGTTCTTTCCCAGAGACCTTGACATAGTGGATTGGCCACCATACAGCTTTCATGCTGGAGGGTATCTCTAATTTTAGGACAAAGAGAAACAGGAAAACAAGCCATGAGAGAGCCAATTGCAGATATCTCCAGTTTACTGTTAGGTGTGTCAGTAGCTGTAAACATAAATTCATTAAACTGCTCTAGCCTCTTTGCCTGTCCACTCCATTCTGCTTCAGGCTGGGGTCCTGTCTCCCACCTATCTCATTTAAAAAATTTCTGTGTTTATCTGGCTTTATGAACCAGGCACCTTTCCCAGAGGGCGGTGTTTTCCCAGACTTGTTTATCTGTCTGAGGAATTTGCATTAAACTCTCACTCCAGTGATCTGGGAATATAATATGTAGAACAGTGTTGGAAATAGAACTTTTTTGGCGGGGGGGTGGGGGCATTGAGTTTTGTGAGGGTTTTGTTTGTTTGGGATTTTTTTTGCATTTGCTGATGTTCTAGCATACATCTCAGTATATTAGTTTTGGAAGTTTCCAGGTTTCCAAGACCTCAATCTGAAACAAGTTATCACTATTTAATATAGACAGTATAGAAACACTTAAAGGTTGAGAACTGGATGAGAGTTCCTGTCTCATTACCCATTACTACCTGCTCTTTTGTAAAGATGCAGCCAGTGGACTAAATCCATAGATGTACAAAGATGTAAAGCCTAGCAGAAATCTGAAGAAACAATATTAAGATATTATACTATCACAGGTAACATACATTTGTAAATCTTGGAGGAAAAAAATATAATATTGTTAATTTTTTCCACTGGTTCTCTTTGACATATTTAGTCAGAACAAGTTTCATCTAAAATGTGAAATGGATGTACAAATTTTGCCACAATCTCAGAGAAAAGTACAGTCTGTCCTAATTTTCAGGGTTATCTCCTTTAAACAACATAAATTCATTAGGTGACACACTTTTAACTTAAAAATTTCTGAGGTATTTACTTTTAGTCTCCCATGTACACTCAGAAGTGGAAAATGGATGCTTATCTCTCACCTATTCCTCTCATTTAATGGGTGAGTTGGATTGGTACTCGAACTCAGTTAAAAGTCCCTGGGGAAGGCTCAAATGTTAATTGTGGCCAGGACTACAACTAACCCCACGTGATCCTATGGCAGCATAGAGTGAATAATTGCTTAGTTGCTAGAATATGCACCAGGAAGTTCTCCCAGGAAGTGAGAGAACTGAAATTTATTTTTGAGTTATCCCAAGGGAGTAAATGAGCATCTCCAGCACACCAGTGGAAGGTACCAAGCAACAGGGTGACTTGGAGAAGATCACATCCCCTGGGATGTGCAGGCAGGAGTGACAAGACTAGAAGGAGAGTAGATTGGAGATGTCCCTGCTGCAGCCCATGTTTGAAGCTGGACCCTCAGCTTGGAGGGGCAGGGCTAGGCTTCTATCCCCAACTCCCACTGCCAATTTTGCTCACTAGACAGTGATAGTTTAATATAAAACACCTGTGCATTTCAAGATTCAGCTGCATAATACCTGTTCTGATCTGACCACTGTTTTAGCATCCAGCACAATAATTTTTCATCTGTCCTTGCTAATATAGAAACAAGAGATGTAATGGATAAAGGTCTAAGTTATCTCTATTGAATTCAGCGGCAGAGCTCCAATTCAAGTGAGATCAGTAACCAAACTTAAATTATGAACTCAGATCCACAACACAAATTAATGGCAAAAGTGAGATTAGAATAGATAAACTGTTGGCAGGATTTATACACAGACAAACCAGTCATACTTCTGAGACATAACTCTGCTTATGCAAAACTGTGATCAATAAAAATGATACCCAAAACTGAGACCATTACAGTAATATTTCTAAAATGTAAAAAAAAAAAAAAAATCCTGAATTTGGTAGAGGCCACATGCTTATGGGCAGGATGCTTTGCAAAGTGACAAAGGTTTGATTAATCCTGAAACACCAATGTCATCAGAATCCCATTTCTTTTGTTTTACCTATCATGTCTGACTGCAGCCATATTGTCCCACTAATGCAAGGTCTGTAAGACCACCTTAGACTTCTTTATCCACCTTAGACTTCTCCTTACAGAGGGAGCAGCATAACTTTGATTTTTTTGTACTCTGTCACAGGTATCTTCTGTGCTATGTAAATGGCAAAAAAAAAAAAATTGACAGAATCCTCTTACCTGCTTTGATATTTTCTATTTAATATAAATATGAACAATCCTACACTCAGTGATTAGCACTGAATTTCATAGAGACTGTTTTTCAGATCTAGATTCAAGCACATAAAATATTTGGTGACAGCATGTAAATCCAAGGCTCTGTATCCCAGAACCTGCTGCAGAAGCATCCTCTATAGAAGTCAGGTGACTGATGTACTTGAGGGAGGACATTCACAAGATGAGCATCCTTGATCACATCCTTGATACTCTAGAGGAAACTCCTTTGCAGCTGGCTCCTTGAAGGTCTGGGGAAGCATAAGTTTAGCTGCAGTCCAGGGAAGCACAAGTTTAGGTCCTGTGTTTATGCCAGACTCCACACAACAAGCATACATACCTGCAGTTGAAATGGAGCTGCAGCATTGGTGCTGGAACTAAGCTGTGAACACTGCAGTTGTCAGCACTGTGGCTGGAAAGTGGGGAGACAGAGGTGGATGCACAAATCCTCATACAGACAGTCTAAATCTTGTTATTTCGTAGATGAGTCAAAACCCAGGATACCTCTTTCCATATGACTTACTAACCACCAGACTCTAAAGCCAGGTTTGTATGGCTCACTGGCTTGTGAAATTGCATACTCCAGCTCCACAAGAAGGGTCTGTGAGCATTTTGTGTGCTTTCTTGATTCTCTGCTCTTCATCCTCTGTTGGTGTGTGGCTTGGGGGGTTCACATCTTCCTGGGAGGGAGGTGGCAGATATGCATATGAATTCTTTCAGGGTGAGAAGGAAAATTAATTAAGTGCTTCCTTTTCAACTGCTATAATCCCCAGGCTTTTATGTAAAAAGGTCCTTGTCCAGTCAATAACTTTCACAAGAAAAGCTGAATCCTGCTCAATTACTTAAGGGAATGGTTTCAAGTTTCCACTGCAGGGGGAAGGGGAGCAAGTGGCAGATCTCAAATAGACAGAAGCACTTTTTGGCAGACATTCATTGTGAACCTCAGTGTATGTCAGTTTAATATATATGTCTGACTTCTCTAGTGACCCTGAGCAGGTCTCTGCATAGTATAGGGATCTGGGGTTCCATGTGAAGTATCTGTTTCCCCAGGCCTGTCAGGGGAAATTAGCTGAAACTTTTGGATTTCATTCTACACTTTGGATGCAAAACAGTTAAGAGCTTTAGTGCCTCATTTATAAATAACTGCCTACTTTCTTCAACAGAGTGCTGTCATCTTTTAGAGTATATCAAGCACAGTGATACATTTGAAAATATCAAACCATGATATTTTAGAGAATTAAAACGGAGATCAGATTATAATTCATGGCAATTAAAGTAGTTTGCCAAATTTTCATTTTGTGAGACATAGGGAGGGAGAAGATTAAGCCAGATGACATGAATTGTCAGTGCTGTTTTCCATGTAATGCCCACCAACGCAGAGGTTAATTCAAGGAAGCAGAATATGCTACAGACTGATTTGTAGGTATAAAGTCATAGCTGGGATATGTTTGTGAACAGCTTATATTAAAAGCAGATAGCTTTAAATAATGCTGAATAAATAGTAATCTGATTTTTGAATCAGAAAGCCAGAATCAACGATTTTCTGCGCTTTCAGCTGACTCTTAAGAGTCATTTATCAAAGCAGACAAACCAATAAGAGAATCATGTTTTCCAAGTGACTTTGCTCTACTGACTTAGAATACGTGTTCTCAACAACCCTTCTTCCCATTAAACTCAAGTTGTTGTTTGACAATACAGTTAATCCAGATATGGGGATTAGTACCACATTCTAAAAATATCTTGGCTACAGAATAAAGAAGTCCTCTAACATAGCCTGAACTCAATCTACTGCAAATTTGTCAAAACAAAACCAAACCAAAGCTGAGGTTCTTATTATGCTGTCAGGCTTTATGCAGAATCAGGTATCATTTGTCACTCCACTCTAACTTTGTGCCAGATCAGGTAGCATTTTGCAGCACCTGCAACTGCCAGAAAGTCTGGATAGAAGCATAAAGTCAACATGCTTTGTTTGTTGTGTGCTCTGGTTAATTCAGCATAGATGTGATTGTTTGCACATAACTAATCCATATCCTATTTGTACTGCTGAGTCACCTGGTAAAGCAGAGGCTCTGTAAGAGTTATCGTGGAAGCAAAATCTTATTTACCCACCGAGGGAATGGAAAGGATATACAACGGTGTAAGCAAAACAGAAATTAACTATAAAACCTAAAGGAGCTTAAGGATGCCAGCAACATCTTTTATGATTATGTGCACTCAGTGAGATTGCACTTAGTGTACACCTGGTGCACACACTCACAGCCACTGCTTATAGCCAGAGAAGGTCCAAAGAACTGGTCTTGCTGTGTGAGGATGTCATGACTGCCCGACATAGCATGTCTGGCACTGGACAAACCACATGCAGACTCTGAGGATCTTCTCAGAATAGCAGCCCAGGCGTTTGCCCACAGTAGTTACCACTTGCAGGGCATCCTGTGCAATACCTGCATGATTTGCACTTCATGCTCGTGTATATGCGTGGGGAAAGTGCTATTTCACTAATTCTAATTTGCAAGAACAATACTCTCTTCCTCTTTTTTAAAAAGGGAGTTGGGTGGAAAAAAAAACCCAAAAAACCACAACCACATTTTCAGAATTATAAACCTTTTAATATTGACTGCGCACTGGTAGAATGAATGTGCATGTTCCTTATTCTTTGTAGCTGTCTTTTTAAAACTGCTTTGGAGTCTTGGTCCATATGTTAAGAAAATCCCTTTATTTTCTCATCAGGCTTCCCACCATTGTAGGACAATATCTCATTTCCCTCATCCTTTTCCTCCTTTTTCTCTCCCAAACACATCCTAGGATGTATCTTCTTGTTTGAGAGGCCAGTGCATTACTCCAGTACTAGTTTTTAATGTGCACAACTTGGAAAGTGCCTTAGGTTGGCACGCTACTGGATCTCTTCCCTTCTAGATGAAGCAAATCAAAGTGAGAAAAACTTCAATGCCCTGCTGCTTTGGCTTCTGATCACTCTTGCATTCACAGAAAAAAGAAAAAAACAACAAACCAAAACCTCCACTAAAAGTTTCTTGTTGGTAAACTGAGCAGAGAATATATATTGAAGGCATTAGTGAAGCCAGTTGAAGTAACACACTCAAAGAAAATAGTTAGATTTTTTTCCAGTGTGCTGTATTCATTTGAGGTTAGTGGTTAAATACAAAAGATTTATATCAGAGTTTCCACTCAATGAAAGTATTTGTGTGGATGATCTCTGTTTAGTTGCTGTTGGTAGGGATTTTGCAAGATGCAATTTTCAATAAAGCAGCAGACTATCTTATTGAGACTATTATCAAAAGTTCATTAAATTAGGGGTGTTGATTATAATACAATGTAACTGTCACTCCTGATTTCTTATGTTTTTTTCTAGGCTGGAAGAGGTATGCCTTACTGGAGAAACTAATACATCTGCTGTTCCAAGAGCACAAATGAGTCTATTACCTGAATATCCTGTAAATGTAGAAAATAACTAACTATATAATCCCACCTCATGGTACATGTGATAATGTACAGGAAATAAGAGAGAAACCTTAGGGTTCTTCTGTAATACATTTACTGTGGTGTCATTAGAGGAAGCCAGACTGAACACAGGAGAGAAAGATGAGGAATCACATAGACATCTCTTTTACATCCACTGGAACTATTCACATATGCCAGTGTCTGAGGTGCTCAGCCCTGACTGTCAGGTGGAGTTACTGCCTCCACGCTCCGACCAGGACCACAGTGCTTCGTCTCTTGTGCTTCCCAGAGTCACACTGCTAACCTGGGGCTCTGCTTCAACGGGTCCTGTTAAAGCCTTTCATTGCCCACAGTGCCCTCAGTCAGATCCTTTTCTTTGTATCCTTCCCAGGTTCTTGCCTTGTCACAGCTCCAGCCTGTCACCTCTGCTTTCCCTTCTCTCTACAGGAAAACATGCCAAGAGGCAATTTGTCTACAACAGCAATGAAGTATCTAATAGCGAGTGAAATTACGGACTTGATAAAGGTAACAATGTAAATAAATCAAATATTATTTGACAGGACACCACACAATGGTATGAGCAGTAAACTAGAATGTTGTAAATTCAACAGAGCACACAGCACAGATTAGAAACCAGCAGCTCTTGAAATGCAACTATAAACACAGAGTAATTTTTGAATAAAGTCCAACAGGGACAATCTTTGACCCTAATTTTAATGTATATTTTAATTACCTAATTAAATGAGATAAAAATCCAACTGAGATATCACTACAGTTTGCTTTTGGCACTTTTGTGAGAGGAATGGTGAAAAAACCAAAACGCTGCTTTGCTGGCATTGTTTTATGTCATTTGCTTAGGTAATGATATGACTTTTGTCATGAACAAAAGTTAAGTCATGTACTTAATCAGGAAGACCAACCCACTGTTCTCCCAGGACTGGAGGAGGGGAACCAAGAGGAGGGGACTTCGACTGGATCTGAGCCCCTGGCGAGTTAGACTTCCCGAGGTGATGATTGCAAAAAAAGGACAATAGAGCTCATTGACATATAAACAGGGGGATAATGGTTTGAAGTGGGAAGATTTCTTTGTGGTATGCTGCAGTTGAATCACACTTGAAACAGTAATTAATATACAGCAAACGAGTTGCCTTTGTTATGTATGAGGTCAGATGAACAGTCCCTTCTGGTCCTAAAATATATTAATTTATGTATAGGGGAAAAAAATACCCGCACAAGGCTTTATCCAACCTGAGAGAATCAGTGGAGTGCACAAGGAATAGTAATTAATTTTCTAGTTATTATTTTTACAAGAAAATTGCAAAGCAAATCTCGAGAATTTTTTAGATAATTCAAGGTTTTCCAAACTGAAAATACCAACATTTCAACTGTTTAAAACTTTGCATTCTTGTCTTTTCTTTTTCCCTCTCCCTTTCACCAGTGAATGAATGATGCTCAGGGATTTCACTCCATTTCTAGTCCTCTTTCTCCCACACCCTTCTCTCTCTATTATTCTCCGGAATTCCTCATTTTTTAAAATGTTACAGAATAGTTCTAGAAAAACTGAAGGTCTCCAGTCTCCAGGCCCTGGCTGTTTCCCCCCAGCTCGCTCTGAGCAGCCCGGCCTCTCATCAGCTGCCAAAACCCACACAGGACAGCAGCCAGGCACCCACAGCCCTTCTCCCTCCCATCTGCACCCTCTCTGCTGGTGGCTTGCAGGAGCTTAGTTTAGGAGCAACTCCTGCAGCCCGCCACCACCTGCACTTTTCCCCAGGAAAAAGGATCTGAAAGTTTTATGGGGCGATTCAAAGTGGCTAGAGCAGTTTGGAAAATGTGGGCATCTGCATTTCTCTCCTTTTCCCTGTCTTCAATGAAGTGTTACACGGCAAATGCAAATTGTCTTGAAGAGAAAAAACAAATTAGGAACCTTGCACACATCCATAGAGTGAAATCCAGACTGCCTGACAAAAGGACCAACAATAAGTTAATGATTGCTACAAACCAGGACTTAATCATGTATTCACAGGTTAAAAAAAAAAATCACAGTGTTGTCTTCAGACAAATTGCTAATATTCAGTAGGTAAAGTTTTCTTTAGAGTTGTCTGGCAAGAGAGTGGGGGAAATGCAGACTCTCTCATTAGAGATATTTAGGAATAGTTTTATCAACAGTTGGATTATGAATGTGTGAAAATATCGCTCCAATCCTTTCAAATTGCTATTTAATTGGTATTTAATAAAAAAACCAAACATTTAAAAGAAGAAAAGGTATCACAGAAAGAGTTTTCTTAAACTAGTACAATCTGGCATTGAGGAATTTGGAAGGTGTTTTATATGGATTTTTGTGGGTTTTAGCTGGGTGGCTAAAGCATACTACATTAATTTTGAGTCTGCACTTGCAGACTGCAGCAGAGTGAAGAGTAAACAATTAGGTTTGTTTGCTCTGTGAATTGTGATACTCTAGGTCTTTCATTGATTTAGAGGTATGTTGGTCATATTTTATGTTTTGACAGCACATGCCAATCCAAGATCTCAAATGCTTTATAGTAGTTAATCAGCAAAACCTACAGAGTATTTCTTCCTCTTTAAGCCAGATACTATAATGCTGAAAGTGCAAATACTTTATATGTACTAATGAAAAAAAAATGCGTGATAATGAAAAAGAATCTTTTTTTGTGACGAGTGTTAGGAATCCTATTTTTGTATACAGAGGAAAAAAAAAGACAAAAAAAGTTGATAGTCACAGTCAGTTAACAGCAGTGCAACATGTACAAACTATCAACCAACCACTCCAGCAGCAACCACGACTGGGATATGGATTTTGAGAGGTGCTCAGTACCCAGGAATTCCTGTGACTCTTCAAGTAAATGCCCAATAACATCAACTGGAGCTGCAGTTCATACAAATAGCCATCTGCCAGTTCCCTTCTTTACCTGCTAAACAAAGCTCCTCCCGGTCAGAGATTACAGGATGAGAGAGACTTGTTTCTGCTGTGATGGTAATGGGAAAATGTGCTAAGGAGAGGCTGAGAGAGAGCATGTGCTGCTCCAGGCAATGCTAATGAGGGGGCCATTCATTAACACAGTAGCCTTCTCTGACATAAATCTGCCCTGATCTGCTAACATTTGCTAATACGTAGTTTACTGTAATAAATTAGAATAAATTGTACGAGCTAAATTGCCTGTGAAGCTGGAGTTTCTCTTTGCAAGACTTGAGCTGCCTGTTTGGTTCATTGGCTTGTTCCATTCGGTGCTGCTCTGCTCCGTGTGGCTCCCTGCGCCGCCGGCCCAGCTCCCCCCTACAGATCCACAGGCAACCAGGGGCTCTAGGCAAAACAAAATATCTACCATTGAGTTTCACTTGGTTTCATTCTGAAATCATGCAAAACCAGACGCCTTATTTTTAAAGAAGGTAGTGAACGAAGCCTGCAAATTACTTTTCTCAGAAGATTCCAGACAACCTGGGCTGAGATTTGGAGTACATAGGTCCAGACTGAGATGTTAAGCCAAGACAGGGCTGCTCAGAAGATCAAACTCTTTTGCAAGTGGGTACAGCAAATGGCTGATGCATATGCTGCCATCAGCACTGTTGACCACATAATCTAGTTGAATAAGTAGAAAAATTAAACAGTTGCTCCTTAAGGTGTTCCTTTTCTTAGGATGAATTCTGACATGGCAGACAATAACAAAAGGAAGGAGAAACTACTTTTTGCCATTGGCTGTGAATTCCCTTATACCACTGATGCACATGATGCATGTGAGCAGATTTAAAAAGCTAAACAAGAAGAAAAATTTCTTTTTTCCCTCAATGGGTTTAGCGTACTGATGATCCAGAAAGCTGAACTCAGTTCATTTAAGAGTCAGACAACTCACTCAAGTCAACCAAAGCATCAATGATTTTAAAAGAGGAAGAGAAAGTGTGCTGCTCCTCTTTCATAAGAGGAGCAGAAGGAACATAAATTGAGAGGTAATAGGTCTTTCTGTAAAGCAAAATTCCACCCTCAAAAGTCCTACATGTTATTTAAATAGTCTTCAATCAGTGACATCCTTATGTAAATATCATTAATAGAATCTAGACGCAATATCACAGAATGGTTGAGGTTGGAAGTGAACTATGAAGGTCATCTGGTCCAACCCTTCTGCTCAAGCAGGGCTGCCTAGAGTTGGTTGTACACAACTTCCCTGGGCGACTTCTGCCAGTGCTCTGTCACCCTCACAGTAAAAAGTGCTGAAGTTCAGAAGGATCCTCCTGAGTTTCAGTTTGTGTCTGTTGCCTCTGGTCCTGTCACTCAGCACCACTGAGAAGAGACAGACTCCTTCTTCTTTGTACCTTCCCTTCAGATATTTGTACACATTAATGAGACACCCCCTTCCCTCCTCTCCAGGCTGAACAGTCCCAGCTGTCTTGGCCTTTATCCATATGAGAGATGCTTGTAAAATTCTTTGAAAAAAAATGTATATATTCCTTCTCCTGTGAGGGCAGGTGATAGAAGACAGGATGCAATGTGCATTAGAATCTATTGTTTGATTATATTGAACTGTGTCTCTTTATAATAACTTGAAATCTTGTGTATAAGATCAATAGAATCTAAAGAGTGATTCATTCCATCTTAAAGTAACAGTCTAAAAGAGGTGAGATGAACTATGCTCTAAAATTCCCTTCTTCAGTAAACAAGGAAATAGTGCAGTTCTTCACACTGAAGGAGAATAAACTTCAACAAAACTGTATCTTGTAGGTTACATAGACCTCTAAAGTAGAATTTGTTACAAAATAAACTAAAAATATAACCAACATGCTTATTCTGCACAGTGGATACACAGGGGGTATTCTAAGGTGCTAAATTAATACCATGGTCCCTAAAAATAACATTCAAATTATTTTTAAAAAAACTTTTCTCAACAGCAGAAATCTCATATCTTTAACATCACAAGATTTGGAGCTTTCAATCTTTAAAAACAGTCCCTGGCAAACAAATTTACTACAAATATACTATTATTTGGTTCATGGGGAAATACTACAAAAGTTGGCCTAGAACACAAAGGTTTTCATATCAGCCACTCTTTCTGGGGTAATTTATGAAGCAAGATAGGAGACAGGATAATTGTCACTGCAAGAAAGGTATTTAATGTATTGGATATTGATCACACAGCAATTTACTGTAGAAATTCAGTTTTGGTACACTATTGTATTCCTTTTGTTTAATCGATAGCCTCTGGTTTGTCTGAAGCTTTTTGCACATGAAAGTATGTACAGTGGGAGAAAGCAGAAATTATGGATGAGCTTCAGAGGAGCTTTGATAGGATACAGATTCAGCTTCCTTTTAATCATCTGGATATCATCTGGATATCATCTGGACAATCATCTGCTTCTTCACAAAAGAAAACAAACACCAGACATTTTTGGCATGAGATTTAAGTTGGCTTGTATTAAACAGCAGCTGTAGATTAAGTCCCTCCATAGTAAGTCCTTCGCCCCTCCCTCCATAGTGATACTAATTTTAAATATTTAGGTTTCCATGTAGATGAGATTGTGTACTTCTGGAGACACACTCACGCATTTGCTTATAGAAAAGGGGTTGAGATGAAATTAGGTGTGTTTCATTATTTGAAGACTTGTTATACTTTGCCTGTCAGGAGAGGTTTAGTACTGTAATTAATGTTTCCATGAATTAAACACAGAAGTCTAGTACATACAGTGACAGTATTTCAGTAAAATATATGGTTGCTCTATCATCTGTTTAACAGACTTTGTCAGTTCATTTTTCATGTTCATTTTGAGTATCAGTGAATCTCTGATTGTTCTTCCTCTAAAATACCATTGCTGCATTACATGGGAAAGAAATGTAAATTTATAGTACTACAAAGAACAAGAGAGTCTTTTCAATATTCTCCAGGTACTCAGAATATTTGACATGGAGTTTCGGTGCAGATATATATCTGGGGTAGCACCTCTATATATGCCTTTTTTGGTCCTGAAAATAATTACAAACACTGAAAACACTGAAAGTTGAAACAACTCTATACACATCCTATTTCCCTTCAAAGTGCTGCAAATAATATTTAAAATATTTTTGCCAGTTTACAAGAATGTAAGCTAATGAGCAAGTAAATAAACATGCTTTACTGGAATATATGAATTCAGATTTTCAAAATCTTAAGGATCTGAAAGAAAGAGAAGAAGCTATCAAAATAGTTCAGATACCCACTCTCATTATTGCCAGTAAGGTCTTTGACAGGTGGGAAAATTTTAGAAGTCCAGGTACTTTTGTATCTGTTGTAATGACAACTGCTAGATGTTGTGAAAATCCATTTGATAAAGTGAATGGTCTTTCAGTCCCGTTGACAGTCAGGGCACACTAATCAGAAGGAAAAATCCAGCTTGGTTTACTCTCACTTGTTTTTCCATTATCTGTCTCCAAATTGGGTCTTGAAGAGTTTGTGACTTCAGTGTTTCTCTGACATTGGATCTGGAATAACTAAGAAACTCCATGAACTGAAATCTTCCCCAGGTGAAGAGGGCTGCAGTCAGACATTATCTTTCAATATTCTGAAAGAAAACAGTACAGTAGCTGAAACCAAAAAGGAATGCAGGGGAGCCCACAAGCATCATCCAGAATGAAACGCATACTGAGGATGTCTTAAGAGGTTCTACCACTCAGAAGCTAACCACAATGTTATTTTCTTGATAGCAGATAAGTAAAGAAGCTTAGAAATAACAGGCAGAAAGATAGGGTCATGCTGACATCAGGAGATGGATGCTGGGAAAGACAAATGCAGAAGAAACATGGTAGGTTATAGACCAGAAATTAAGATGGAAAATCAGTACAGAATATAAGGAGAGGTCTCCTTATTCTACCATTTCAACATTTTTTTCAATGGTTTAAGTCCTTTACTCCAGTTCACAATGCAGGGTCCAGACAGTTTCACTGACAGAGCTGACTATATCTCATCACAACTGTACCGCTCCTGAGATGAAGAATACAGGAAAAACTCCACAGACCATTCCTTAGGGTTATACCAAATAAAGGATGTTCAGAGCTAAAGATTAAGCCTATTTTATTCAGGGAGATGGAACTACTATGCTTTGAGGTTTTTTAAGATTTTCATTTTCAGAGAAAATGATGTGACATGATTTTAGTTACGATACACTCCATATTTCCAAAGCCGCTTTCCAAAAGTATACATGAATACACATTAACCAGTTTTGCCACATACATTTAGCTCTTTTTTACTATTGAAGCTATTAACTAACTAAAGCCACATTAAATAAAGAAGCTACAAAAAGATTTACACATCATTTATTTTGAAACACAAGCTTAATTGAGCATATGTTTTTTTACCTAGAGAGGAGCTTGTTTGTTTACCTGTAACCACACAATGTGGTGAGATTGCCACCTAAATGGACTGGGCAAGTGAGTGATGAATTTGGCCTCCAATATTTCTGAGTTTTATTATATCAGTGAGGAGAATACATAGATATACAGTCAAGTGAACTTATTCCAGACAAAAATAAGTAATGAAAACTGGAATATAAAAGAGAAATAGATGAAGATTTCGGAAGAGATAATAGAAATAATTCCTTTCCATCATTTTTTCCTTAAATTCTTTATGATTCTGTATTCTAATTACTTTTCGAGGCCAATTATTAACTCTCACCTATTTAATCAGGAGAAATGTAAAAAAAGCTATGATTAAATAAATCAATCGGGTAACTATTTACCTCTTTTTCATTCCTACCAGTGAACCTTCTACATCAAAATAATGTGTTCCTTGTATTGCTGACCAGTTTTCCTTAACTAGCCCATGGGGTGGTTTAGTATGTGCAAAACATTATTCTCACTGCATGTGGCTTAATCTTTATAGCAACAGACTTTTACAAACAAGTTTATAAACACAACCCATTTTGTTATTACTCCAGGAGCAAAGAACCAGATTTTGCTCTAGAGCATACGGACAACTCTCCTCTTTTGAAATGTGCAGAATCAAAACTTGCACCTGAAAACCTGGAAGTAGGGTCTTTCCCACTGTACAGCACAAAACAACGCTATTGTTTGGATGTGATCACACATGCTGAAGTTAGCACACTGTTATGGCCCAGTCTGCTCAGTGAGTTTGGGGGAAGATTATTTGGTTCACTCTGGGTGACACACGAGAGAAACAATAAAATTCTTAGGGAGCTCAATAACAAACTTTTACTTGCAAACTTTAGAGCATTAAGGTAGAATAAAAGTACTTGGCAAATTTTAAAATGTAGCCTTTTTGGTTAGAACTGCAGCAATGTAAAAGCATAAAAATAACAGTTAAGAAACTGTTTAAGAGAAAAGGAAGAAAGAGAAAGAAAGGATAAGAGTAGAAAGGTATATAGTCATCACCCGTGGGTCTAGCAGCAAGAGCTGGATGTTGCAATTCCGATGTTTGCTGGTTAAAGCAATGGTCGGAGTCTTGGTCCGTCGGGGGGGATGGGGGAAGCCCACAAAACACAAAGTTCCATGGGTTAAGATACGTTCAGGTATAGGTGCAAACGCCCAGGTACCTCCCCTGGAGCGGGGAATTTTACACTGTATGGGTATGTTCCTTGTGTAAGAATGGAGGCTACTGTAGGTGATTTGCATAACCTTTTAAAGATGTTACATTAACCGTAACAAAGTTAGGCTTCTACATTCAGAGTGTACTAGCTTTGAATCACACCCAAACTAGATACTTCAAACAGTCAAAAAGCTGCTCTAAACACCCCCCCCCCGCCACCCCGGGGTCTCTTTTGGATTAAAAAACTACAAATCTCAGACTTTTATCGTGGAAAAGTCTCTTCCACAACATAGCCAAAGACTGTTGACACTAGAATAATTCAGATTTATGCTGTTATGGTAGCAATAATAGAAGACTTATAACAAATGGACCTGAAATTTATTACCATAAAAATAATTCAGAAAAAAAGAAACTAGTAAAAATATTTTTAATTGGACTACATTAATATACTCTCTGTTCCTATAGCAACTGTAGTGGAGTTATAGAAAATCGGAAAATACCCAAAACCTGAAAGTTTAACTACAACTGGTTTGCCTGATGCTAGGTAGAATGAACACAGGAGAACCCTATTAAACATTGCTCATAAATTGACTTGATTTAGCCAAAAAGTGAGCCCCAAAAGGATATTTTTGCCATCATTTATTGAAGAAAAACCTGTGGTTTACATTCACACTACATGAGCAAGTGTTGTGGATGAGCAGAAGACAACTGATGCTGTATATAGTTCAGAGGTATTCATTTTGGACTACTTCTGCTCTAATTCTATGGAATGAATGACATGAATATCCATGTCTTGGTTAAAACTGATAGTAAGTTTAAAATCATAGGAGAGGATCATAGACTTGGAAGTTACCCGCAAAGATCATTGAGTCAAACTCCTGGCCCTGCACAGGACAACCGAAACCCTTGATGACCTGACAGACAAAAATATGGAGTAACTGCTCAATCCTCTAAACTTCATTTTCTTAGAAAAATGTAGAACAAAGCATCCAAACATTACCAAAATCACTGCAGAAGTCTCAAAAAAAAGTATCTACTTAAAGTCAGGAATACACAATCTTTTATAAGCTTTGCAATCAAACTCCAGGCTGCCTCACTCAGCGTGTGAGAGCAATGGGACGCTGCAGATTTTTTAGCTGGAGCCACTAGCTGTTAAGCAAATATCTTTCTTTCAAACTATTCACTTCCCTTTTGGTTTTAAGTTACAAGGGCAAACACAGCTGAAAGAACAAGCTGAAGCAAAGAGACACTGAAATTCTGCAAAGGAACCAACCAGAAAAAGGCATTCCTTCATTTTCTCATATTCACAAAAATGGAAATCTGAAAAGTGAAACGCTAATGGTACTTTCAAAGTGTTGAGTATCTTGGGCAATTTAAATCCTTACTGCAGAGAGAAAGACATTTCCTCAGAGCTATTCTCTGCCAATATCAGAAATTCACCTTTATTAAACAAGCTCAAGTAACAGCTCAGTGTTTCCAAACTTAAAGAAAACGTGAACTGTTATGTTTTCCACAGAGCAAAAGAGACATATTTTCTTTTCTGGAATAAGTAATTTTACATTAAGTGAAACAACAAAACCAGAAAAATATATTTAATAATAATAATAATAATTTAAAAAAAAAAAAAGTTCCATCTGGAAACCACAGCCAGCACCAGAGAGAGAGTAAAGTCCTGGAAGCATAACCCACATGGAAAATGGAATTGTTACTGCTGTATGTGACAGTTTCATGTACCTCTGTAAGGGCACTCCTGTTGTTTTCCTCTGGAACTGGAAAATATTTTACTCCACGATTCAAAAGTTTCACTGTATTTGGTATTCCTGACTTTCTGTCAGAAGCAGGTCATATTCTAGAAGATTATAAAGTATTAGTTATAAATACATCATTAATTTAAGAATAAAGTAGTACGGACCAGTCTGGAAGTGATGACATTAACAAATATTACTGGTTTGAAATGAGATGATTTCTTAATCTATCTAAGAAAATAACATAATTGCTTTCCATCAAGGACGCAACTTTCCTTCCTCCAATTCCAATTTGAAGTTATTCCTAGAGAACAAGCAAGGATAAAGAAACTCAAGACAGAGACAGACTGACTGCAAATGTCTTGGCTAGGATGGTACAACTCCCATATATTGTGGAATGCAAAACAAAGACAGGAAAAAAATTACCTATATTAAAAGTATAAAAACCAGAACTCCATTATATCTTAATGTCATATTAAGAACTTACAAAGCAGCAACGCATCCAGTGATGACGATAGACTTAATCCAGAATTTTTATGTCTTTAGGATTTTTTGATGATTTTCAGAAAATATCATACAATTTCAGATCTTTGATGAGAGGGAAAATGTTCCCAATGTACAGGGCACCTAGAATTGCACTTTCTGGAGCAGTATTAGCACTGCATGAAAACCCAAGTTCATGTTCTCTGGAAAGGGATGGGTTACTGGGATGCATGGTCTCATCATCATTAACCATCACAAAGAAACCACCACAAGCTGCAATTCGCGTTACTAGGATGCTACTGCAAGGATATGGAACAACTCACTAACAGCATTACTAATGACAGAGACACACAGCAAAGCATGCCTTCTGGAGACAAGCATTCTTACAGCTCTATAAAGCAGAAAGTATCTGCAAAATAAAATACTTTGCTTATCTATTGAGAGCGCTGAGAATGGCAGAGTGTAGAAAAGTTCATACTCCAGAGGTAGCCATATCTCAGAAGAAAACACCTCAGGAAGTTAGTCCCTATTATGGATAAAGCCATAAGATGGAGTTTGTTTAAAAAGGCACAATAAAGCAGTAGCTCCATAGGATTTGGAAGTTAGCACAAAAGCTGGCATCATATGTTTGAGATAAGCTGAGACCCATCACAAGCAGAAATGCTAAATCAGTAGCATACACAGATTTATGAAAAATTATTCCTAGTCAAGCAATCAACAGAACTAGGAGATCTGTAATGTATCTTCTAATTATTAAAGTTACAGGAATTACAAATAGCAGCAGATTAATACTCCATTTTCTATGAAGTGCACTGAATTGAGGGCAAAACAAAGGTCACAGGCAAAGATGTCTGTATTGCTTATAAAGCCTGTTAACTGGTTGCTATGGTTGTGTACCTAATACCACTCTGACCAAGAGTTTCTTATTTCTTCTTCGCACTTCCCTATCATCATTTCTACTTGTGTGCCCTGAGTTTCGCTTACAAATTCCGGCAGAGACTCTTTTGATCTTTGAAAGATGTGTAACAAACCTGACTTGCTGAGACAACAGGCCTCCATGCCCCACGGTAGAACACAAATCAGTCAGTGTCAATTGGGAACTTAAGCACAAATTGTCATCTAATAGGTGCTTTGTAAGCAGATGAAGATAGTCTCAAGACATCCTAGAGTGTCACAGTAGTTTCCAAGCACACAGTGAAAGACCTCAGAAAAGAATGCATCAAAGAACAATGTTTCACACTAGCAGAAGAATGAATGACAGAATAAAAAAAGCAATAGGCAAGGCAAGCAATGAAGAGTTATCAGCGCCCTTGTCATAAGCAGTTATGTCATGTAAATGCCAGAATCTGAACTTAACAAGAATCTCACTGGTCAGTGACACCCACTGCTTCTGATTTTTCTGCAAGATTTGCAGACATCACATAATAGCAAACAACGTCAACAGGAATTCAGAGATTACATTAAATAAAACCCAAACAATCACATAGCGAAGACTAGTACAACCATGATGATGTGAAGGCAGAGGATGGATTCCTGGAACATCTGCGCACTGCTGAAGTCTGTCTCCAGCAGGTCAAGAAGGCTTTCACAGAAAACACAAAATAGTTGCTAAAGGAACCTGTATATACAGCTCAAATCAAGGGATATGGCCTGGAACTGTTCATTAGTTGCTTCCTAAGGTGCAAACAGAAGTTCCCTTACAACAAAGCTATTCATAAAGTACACGCTGAGCTCATACTGTCTCAGTGGAGAGAAGTTATAAACAATATGCAATGAAGACTGTTTATATTTTCTGAAAAAATTATTAAATTGTGCATTCTCCAAAACCATCATCCTGGAAACACCTCTAACCCAGACTTCTTGTCTGTCAATAATCCACAGGACTGTTCTGATGGTCATGTTGGAAGCAGCTAGTACTTTTCCTTCTTCATCCAGAAGTGAAAGCAAGTAGTGTGAAAGTATTCCTTACTAAGACAGAGTAAGTTATTATATATGTATTAGAGTTTACGTTACATTGAAGCAGATTTACAGTAACCAAATGAGGAAACCAGTGAAGGGAGTACTGACAGATATAGGGAGATGGCTAAGAAAGCCACTGTAAGTTTCCCAAATGTTTGTCTACAAGTAACTATATTCTTTAAGAATCTCTGAATCCTCGCTTGATGAATTAACTGCTGGCAAAATAAGTAACTATTCTTAGCATGTTGCTCCAGGCAGCGTGAAATGTGCACTAGGGATCTCCAGCAACCTAAACTCAGGCAGGACTTCGGTAACAGTAGTCTTGGGATTAGGAACAATTTAAGGTACCTGACTGCTTCTATGGGCCTAAGTCACTTATTCAACAGTATATTTGAAGACAGTGGAAAATGAATTTTGACTTATACGCTAGAATTCTGTGCTCAGGCTATTCTTCTGTGACTGAATGGAAGCTGAATTTACCAGGTTAACACTGTCCTTGATTATCTTAAAGCAGAATTAAACTCTCTTCGTCTTTTTTTCTGGGAGTGACTTCATTCTATACAACACCTTTAGATGTGGGAGCTTTTTTGTTTTTGTTTTTGTTTGTTTGGGGGTTTTTTAGTGTTTGTTTAGGTTTCTTAGGAGAGAGAGGGAGGAAAGGAAGGGGAAGACATCAGTAGTCCCCTTTCCAAATCATTTTCCAAATACAGATTTTATTTTTCTCTACATAAAATTTCGATCAACTTGTAACATCCATTTTGCCTGATGCTAAGACAGTCCTTGCTGCTTATGTGAGGGAGAAAACTGAGAATTAATTGGATTTGTCTCCAGACATCTATAGTCTTTCCATGACCTTATGTCTCTTCACTCTGCAGAAGCTCCTGCCTTTGTATAACACCAAGTTTTGGAGAAGGAAAGCAGAAGGAGAGGGAGTCCATCTGCTACTAACAAGAGCTTTCCCTGATGACCCCTAATATTCGCAACTGGAAATCCAAAGAAGAGTTAATGCCTGCTTCAATGCCTGAGGCACAGCAACTTCACTTTCACTCTACCTGGCCACAAACCAGAGCTGCTGGCCTTCTTATTATGTGGCAGCCAGTAAGAATTGGGTCTAAATTGGACCCTAGCTTTTCTCATTCCTGTGAATCAAAGAATCACAAAATACCTACCTATGTCTAGACACAAACAAAGTACAATCTTCTATTTTTATTGACATTCGACAACACTATTCCAAAAAAGAACTCACACCTCCACAGGCAATGTGACTCCCAGAGAGCTCATGTCACTGCACTGAAAGACCTGATTTACTATACACAGTCATGAGGTAATTAATATGTACTTATTACTTATTATTTTATTATGTATTTATTTTTGAGAGGCAATAGACTATCTGCAAAGTTCTTTTTTAAGCTGTTTTATGTCTTTGACTTGTCTTGAAAATTACCACATTTATTCTGCAGGCAATGGGAATGGGTCTTGTTTAGTTCGAAAAAAATATGTTCTATTGTCTCAGGTACCAAATTTCAACACAGAAACAGCAAAGGAAGTTACTTTTCTCATTTATTTCATTAAGAAGGCAAAATACATGTTTTGTCCAGCCTTGACAAGTTCCTATGAAAACAGACTCCAAAGCCTTAGTCCTTCCATGAATTCCCCCCTTTCAGAAGTCTGTGCAGTCACAAAACCTGAGCAAAGCAAACGGGCATCCGCCTATTAATAATCCAGGCACAGGGGTTGGTTTATGATCTGTTTTCTATTTGTTTCACAGGCATCGTCCACAGTCTGATGGATAGGATATTTGGTCACAAACCAAGGAAATAAACTAGTTAGAACTCAAGCACTGCAAGTTCCCTACTGGTACCCATTGTTGCATTTGCATTTTGGGTTTTGGTTTTATGGTTGGTTGGTTGGTTGGGGTGGGGTTTTTTGCTTTGCTTTGCTTTATTTTTGGGGTGGGTGGTTGTGGGTTTGTTTGTGGTTTTTTTGTATAAACGATTCTCTTAACAAAAGTCTGTGTGCTCTTTCTTTCATTACTTAAATGCAAAACCTTGTTCCCCTAAATAAAGTCCTTTCCTTTTAATGGCAGAGTGGAAGAAAGTGAAACATTTGATTAATATATTCCTTGGCAATTTCCCACCACCACAACCAGAGATACGATTGTTTTCCATAATAATCTTTTCCCTCAATAACTCTTAGTGGAGGTTTCCTTTACACCTGCCATGGCCGATTCCTGGCAGTCCTCAAGTGCAGTTGGTTTTACCATGCTTCTTCAGGTATGTAAATACAGTTGTTCTAACTATATTTTGTTATATTCCCTAAGGAAAAAAAAATTAGAAGTTGACCGCTTTTAAAAATCCTAACGGTGACAACCATCCCATTGACTTCAAAATTTTTATGGGTCTAATTCTCTCATTCTCTTTCCTTTCAATGTTTTGTAGTCATCCTAAATTAATTTTAAAATGAAGTAACACCTAAAAAGTGTTAAAAGGGGTTTTATTTCCCCTTTTCTTGGGCAATAAACATCTCGAGACTTCACAACAGGTCTCTCATTTGTTTTGTTAAAACACATCTTTATTACCTCTTTTTAACTAACATGAAAAGGTGCAAGCATTTCACTATACTAAAAGCTTCTTGCTGTGCTGAGCTCAGAGGAACAAACAGACTTGAATCTAACAGTGATGTTCTTAAAAAGTAATTAACAAGGGGCTTTCTGGAAGGATTAGTGCCATTTAATATGCTGATTAATCAGCTTTTAAGTAGTGAATTTGTAAAACCAAAAGTAGTTAATACCTGAAGTGTGTTTAATTGTACAAACAGAATTATTTTCAGAAAGGGAAAAGTTCTTGGTAACATCTTTACTGCCTACCTATTCTGCCTGGTTGAACATTTTATTTAAGTGTTTTCTTATTCTGTCAGTAACAGGCAACAAACATCCCGTGGACTGTAGCGAGGGTGCGGCCGGACTCCTCTGCCCCCGGAGGACACCACAGGGATCGCGACATCCACTCGGTGAGAGGGCTGGCACCGCGCAACCCCGCTCGCTCCCAATGCCCCGGGCACATCCGTGGCCCCCACCCCGGGAAAGTAAGAGCTAATCGGGCGGCTCTTGCAGGTCTAATCACTGCCATGCAATGGAAAGGGCTCCTGAAAGCTTCCTATGACCTCTCAGTCGAAGGCAACCTTAAAAAGCAAATAAATAGCAGATAAATACCTTATAAAAACCCAGCTAGAACTATTATTCAATGTAACACAGGAGTGTTCTGCCTCCTTCTTAAAAGCAAACATAATTTTCAAAGGCTTCTTAAGCGGCTTGTCACACCCACGTTTTCGCATGAACTTAATGAAAGTGTCAAATGTCCCACTGGGTGAAACAGAGTCCAATCTTTCCCCTGTGCTTCGTGGTCAGCTAAAGTAGGGCATGTCCCCGGTCTGTCACTTGTACACCTACTTTTGTCTGAACTTTCTTGCATTCTAGGTAATCTCCTTTACAGCAATCTAATTTTCAAAGTACACTTCACTATATATATGGATTTAACGTGTCGTATAAATAATCTCCAGAAAACACCATGCTCATGGTCTTTTGTGACTTTAGATATAGGAGTAGACTGCTGGAATTAAAAGACCACTCACACTCCTAAAATTAAACAGCTCTTTAATTGTTTGCAGAATGGAGGCCTAAATTACATCTTGTCTCTATTTCCAATATCTACAAGTTGCATTCGTTATTTGCTGTCCTCTGTTGTGTTTACAGTCTTTACTAATTATAAATATATATACGGTCTTTATTCTTTAAGGCCACAAATTAAAACAAGGAATACAAGCCTTGGCATCAGAAGCTGGACTTGGATGATCCTTGTGGGTCCCTTCCAACTCAGGATATTCTGATTCTGTGATCCTACAGGACATTTTTCACCAGTGTCTCTCCAGACCCTTTGTTGGTCTTTATTGAAGTTTTCAGCTGAAAATTTGATCTGTGACAGATCAGTTACAAGCCCCCCCCCAAAAAAAATCAAACCACCACATCAGATTTAGTGATACAGTCTATTGAGCACTCTACTTAATTCACCAGAATGGACCAAATACGTTCCCAAAATAATTTACCAAATCCACAGCAGCTGTAGGACTGTGTTAAGGTCACCAGTAGACAATATGAGATAACACTATTAACTGTGGGACAGAACAGCATCTTTCTGATGATGAGAAATGCCTAGCCTTTTCTTTCATGTGGAGAAATGCCAGCCTCCTTTAAACCATGCAATAAAACACCCATTAGCTGCAGTGTTATCCTCCATACTTGATGGTTTGTTGTTTTTGGGGTTTTTTTCTGTATGTGTGGCAACAACACATATTCCAGGTTTAGCATCAAAGAGGCTCAAAGTGACAGTTGTGTAACAATTTGGTGAGTTTGGAAGAGTGAAGCAAAGGTTTCTCATCTGGGAACTTCTAACGCCTCAGCAAGGAGGATGTTTCTATCAACACTGCAAATCACACAAATCCATGGGGTGCAGCAGGATTTGCAGGTTTTCCTGCCAGGCTGTTGAGCCTGAGGCTGACAGAGATTGTCTCAGTTGAAAGCTGCACTAGCTGTGCTTGGAATCTACTGTACTTGTGACAAAAACACATGCAGTACATGAAGTTAAATAAATATCATGTGCACAGAAAGTTAAAGTACATATAAAATATATTTATGCATATATATGAATTTACAGGTGCAGTATACAAATGGGTATCTGAGCATTCAAAGCAAGAAACCAGGACAAAATCATGCATTAAAGAACTGTAGCATGCATGCAAACTTTGTGGCTTTAGACAAGTTTTAGACAGCACTAGAAATAGAAGAATTTAAAGGACAAGTACTGATGCATGCTGTCAGGTTTGTTTTCAACTAATTTTCACATTTGGAGCCCCTATACATTACTTACTGGCATCATGAATGTCTGCCAGGCTTATGAAAATGAGCTTGTTTTTCTTGTAGTGCGGGTTCCATGATCATTAATACCACACCTGTGCATTACTGGAGTAAATGGAAGTGCACACTGGAGACAGATCAGGTTCGAATACACAACTGCATTCTGCCAAACTCGACAGCAGGATTTTTAATGCCGTCTTTAGGATCGTATACCAGCTTTGTTTGAGCTACAGATCAATCCATTCTGATCTTGCATAAAGCAAAACCAGGGGAGACAACATTTGAGAGAGCAAAGCTTCAAGACCAAAGATGTCTATGGAAAAAATATTTAATTAATTTGAAGAGGCAGACTGAGGCTTTTTAAGTTCAAGGAACTGTTACGTTTCTAGCCTCAGACTCGGTGCACGAAGACTGGATTTACCACCACATTAAATGATACTCTTTAGGCCACAGTGTATTTGACATGCTCTTTTCAGTGGTAACAACCATTTAAGGTGCATCCAGGACCCCTTGCCACTGGTTCATATTATGGCAGCTGGCATCATTTGTGGGGCCAAATGACAAACCAAACAAATTAACAGAGCCAGGTTAAAAATAACTCTAACAAAAAAGTCATGATCTGGCTTCATCTGAGGCACCACAAGCAGCTGTGCTCACACCACGGAAAGGGTGGTTGGGGCAGGTCTGAGCAGGCAGTGTGCTGGATGAGAAAATCTGAAGCCATGGCTGCTTGAGAAAACAGTGTGGGGAACCATTTGCAGGGATACTTACTCTGTTTGCTCTCCACTACCTCACCCTACCTACCAACTTGAAAAGTTGTCCATGGCTATGGAAAGGTCCTCAGGCCACAGGCAAAAGGCTGTTCAGACACACCTGCTCTGCTGAGGGAGTAGTGCCAGAGACAGCTTAGGGAAACATGCTCAGCATGCTTGCAGATATAATGACTTTCCCCATCGACTGTATTCAGGTCTGCTTTTTTACAGGTCTAACACTCAAATCTAGTTCATGAAGGGGAACTGGTCAGAAAGGGTTCTCACCATCCATCCTACTGGGCTTACAGTTCTGTGTCCAAACCTCCTTCTTAACTACATGCTCGAGTGCTCTTTGAATCCTCGTCATTTTTCAATAGTCCATTCCAGCTCTGGAGATCAGTGTCTCATAAATCAAGACGACAACAAAGGATTGTTTGCTTCTGCAAAGTAGCTTCTCTGGTAGAATTATTCATGTGAACTGCTTTTACATATTTTATAAATAATTATACACTTAATTTTATCTGTTTAAGAAAATTAGAGAATGAAGTACTTGGAAAGCAGTAGAGTAAGTTCATGAGATTTAAAATGCAAGAAGTCAGGCAGCTATATCTAAAAATTTTTAACAAAATTCTTCCACTTTAGCTGTTGCCATTTTTTAGACAACCACATTTAGTTTTAACTTCAAATGCTCTCTTCTTGATGATTTTCTTTTAACATACTTTATGGTTTATTTTGTATGACATGCAGTCATATATATGGGTAAAAAGAACATTTATTTGTAATTTATGATACTAATTTATATACTGAAACATACACAAGGCTAAGTTTCTTCGGTATATCTCTTTTGATCCTATTTTTAAATAGTATTATTTTACAAATAAGATGCAAGTCCAAGGGTTTAACATTGCCCCAGGAGAATTAGTTTCTGAGGAACACATTGCTCACAGCTGCAGTGAAATATCCATCACTGAAAATTTCAGCATTTTTTAATTCCATCTCAGTGACATCAGTGGGATAACTGAAATATTACTCACATGTGGTACTTGGTAAGGGCATGTATGATTTTATCAAAATTCTAGCAAAGTAATTTTGTGTTTATCATTAGCAGCTTTTTCTAACAAAAACTCAGAACAAAAATTATTACTGTGGCAACATGGTGTATTTGTGGTAGACTTTTTTTTCCTTATGATTAAAATAAGATGTAATTTTCCCAAAGTTTAAAATGATCAGCAAACCTCTTCCTGTTTATTTTAGTTCATAGCGTCTTTCTTTTAAACCCCCCATAAAATTGGGAAATTCATACTGTAGCAGTATCTTAGCCAACCTTACGGAGACTTTGCTGATTATAAGTCACTCACAGGATAACTAAATTATTGAGTGTCTGCAACTCAGTGAAAGCCATGGTTTCTTAATCACCACTGCCAGACTTGTGCCCAGCCTGACCATCTGTGTGGTAGTACTGCTTTAACTTTGATACTGCACGTGTGGCCCAAGGTACATAATATCCCACACTGTGACACCATAACTTCTCATCCTTGGATCCTCATATCTCGGATGTAGTAGGATGCCGACAGTGTCGTTGATATCCTTCTAGAAGATTGCTTTTTCTAATGCTGAGTCCAAGGAGAACTGTACACTAAACTATTTGCCTTGTAGCACTGCTAAAGCATTGCACCCTTTTATACT
The DNA here is from genome assembly GCA_013398055.1 of Ifrita kowaldi. NCBI lineage: Eukaryota > Metazoa > Chordata > Aves > Passeriformes > Cinclosomatidae > Ifrita > Ifrita kowaldi. Next base: position 404,970 of record VZRS01001571.1, on the reverse strand, counting down.
ATTTATTTCCTCTCCGTAAGCTGAACAGCAATAGAGAACACAACTGCGAGGAGAGCTCCTGAACCAGAAGTTCTTTCTTTGGAGATTACAGCATACTACCAGGAAAGTATTTGAAGAATCGACATATGCAACTCTCTGACCTGCTAAATATTTTCTTTAATAGATTGGAGAGTGTAGAGAGGTTAGTGAAAGGGAGAAATGACTGAGAGGAGATGACTAGACTTCAAACCTGTGAGGGAAAACAACAAAAGAAAAACTTCACAACTGACAACATTATAGAAAAGTATGGGTTAGCTTAGCTTAGCCTACCAGAAAACTCACTTGACAAAGTTGCTTAGAGTCAAAAGTGTTGGGGAAGATGAAACAGGGAAGCCTTATTGCCTGGCAAAAGATGCTGAGAACATGGAAACTATAGGTGAAATTGAAATGAAGGCATACTTTGAGATACCAGGCCTCAGTTACTGAACAACTGGAAAACAATGGTATGGCCGGCTGAAGGTAATCCCCTTTGATTGAACAATACCTTCTGCTAGCAGAAAGGTCCAACGGTCAGAGCAGACCCTACTACCTTGGCAGAAGGGGTCCAAAGAGTAGTTTTTAGGGTTTAAAATGTAACGCAGTATGGTAATGCAATGATTCTTATAGGCTGTATGTAAATGCTATAGGATTTGTATCTTGTACTAGATTGGTTGATGAAAATTAGAATATTCAAGACAGAAGAAGATTTATTGTATTGTAAAGGAGAACCTCGTTCTCTTACGTCTCTTACATCTCTTAGCTCTCTTAGCACTCTTACATCTCTCTTACATCTCTTACACACACGCTCCTGCACTTCTTTCTCTCTACTATCCTGCCTCCTGTTTTTCTGGTCTGCTTCTAGCTGCAGCTAGCAGCTCCAAGCAGGCCCCCTGTACACAAGCCCTTTATCAATAAACCTCATGCTCTAAGACTGGACTTCAGAGATCTCTCGTCTCCATACATCCCGACCGTCCAAACCGAGACAGACCCCACAAAAAGAAATGCCATGATCATTAGGGAATGGACAAACCTCAGTTTCACTGGCAGCTAACAGGGTATTTGGAAGGTGACATCTCCATTTCAGGGACTTCCCAGACCGTGTTGGCTGAATGTCAGAGATGTACAAGAAGCCACAGAAACTTTTGCCTGTATAAGGTTCCCCAAAAGGATTCATACCAAGATCCCTTGCAGTTCCTCCTGATTACATATAAACAAGATCAAAGAAAGAGTGTGTTGCAGACCATTGTTGACCAGTCTGGCCAGCTGGTGCACAGGACTGGTGCTGGTTGCAACCCCTGCTGGGAGGTAGCTGGCACCCAGCCCATTGAGATCTGCAGGCTGTTTGCTGCTGTTGGATCCAGCCTGCTCTTTGATGCTCCAGCTCGGAAAGTCAGGCTTTACTGGCAAACACAGCTATTGCAAGTAACCACTTGAACAGCTGTGGAAGTGGTGCAACGTGTGTTTGGCCAACTTCTTACCGGGACAGCGCTTGCTTATTTTGTTTCATATAATAATTGGGAAAGCAAGAGGCAGCAGACAGCAGAAGGGGGGGTGCAAGTCCAGACGACACTACAGTCTGTTATGACTCACTGGTTTCCCAATGATGGCAATGGGATAGCTTTGTGCAAAATCTCAAGTGCTACTTGGAGCACTGCGACACTGGGTATTCATTTTGTGAGAGCTGGAAACTCTGTCCTTCTGACCTTGCTACCAGCTTTTTGTAGCCTCCTCCATTCCTCTCCTTTAATATGTGAGTTCCAAATGGGATGTAGTACTTAATCTCAGTCCTCACCAGAACATTATTTCTTTCTCTCACAAAGAAAACTCCAACTGATACACCCCAAAATGCTTCCTATACTGTTATTGTTGACACATACTTATTTAGTTTGTGATGTACTACTAGTTCTTTTCCATGAGGTCCTCATTTTGTATTTGCACATGATACTTCACTTACGCATAGCACTTCCCCTTTGGTTTACTAAGTCTTGTAAGATTTAACCTGTTAATAAATCCTTAGTAGAGTTTGTTACATCAGCGGGAAACAAAGTAAACTATTACAGGGGTATAATAAAATTTAAAACTACCATTCATATTTGTGATAAATTTTGCTTACTATTGTTACAGTGATATTTAAGGTACTGTCATGGGTTGATGTTGGCCAGATGCCAGGCACCCACCAAAGCCACTCACTCACTCCCATCTGTAGCTGGACAGAGGAGAAAAAATATAACAATGGGTTGAGATAGGAACCAGGAGAGATCACTCACCAAATACCATCATGGGCAAAACAGGTTCAACTTAGAGATATGAAGTGAATTTTTTACTAACAAAATCAGAACAGGATAATGAGAAGTAAAATAAACCCTGAAAATCACCTTCCCCTCACCCCTCCCTCCTTTGAGCTCCACCTCCTACCCCAGTGGTGCAAGGAGACAGGGAATGGGGGTTATGGTCACTTCACTGCCCGAGGCTTCTCCCGCTGCTCAGGGAGAGGAGTCATTCCCCGGCAGCACCGTGGGGTCCCTCTCACAGGAGACAGTTCTCCATGAACCTCTCCAATGTGAGTCCATCTCACAAGCTACAGCTCCCTGTGAACTGCTGCAACGTGAGTCCATCCCATGGGCAACAATCCTCCCCAAACTGCTGCAGTGTGGGTCACTCTTTCACGGAGTACAGTCCTTCAAGGACAGGCTGTTCCAGCACGGGAGCAGGGCCCCTCTCTCCATGGGTCTCTCCCACAGGATCACAGCCTTCTCTCAGGCACCCACTCACTCCGGTGCGGGAGTCCTCTATACACTACAGGTAGATCTCTGCATCCCCATGGACCTCCACGGGCTGTAGGGGCACAGCTGCTTCACCATGGTCATCACTACAGTCACCACCACGGCCCGTAGGGGAATCTTAACTCACNTCAGGGACTTCCCAGACCGTGTTGGCTGAATGTCAGAGATGTACAAGAAGCCACAGAAACTTTTGCCTGTATAAGGTTCCCCAAAAGGATTCATACCAAGATCCCTTGCAGTTCCTCCTGATTACATATAAACAAGATCAAAGAAAGAGTGTGTTGCAGACCATTGTTGACCAGTCTGGCCAGCTGGTGCACAGGACTGGTGCTGGTTGCAACCCCTGCTGGGAGGTAGCTGGCACCCAGCCCATTGAGATCTGCAGGCTGTTTGCTGCTGTTGGATCCAGCCTGCTCTTTGATGCTCCAGCTCGGAAAGTCAGGCTTTACTGGCAAACACAGCTATTGCAAGTAACCACTTGAACAGCTGTGGAAGTGGTGCAACGTGTGTTTGGCCAACTTCTTACCGGGACAGCGCTTGCTTATTTTGTTTCATATAATAATTGGGAAAGCAAGAGGCAGCAGACAGCAGAAGGGGGGGTGCAAGTCCAGACGACACTACAGTCTGTTATGACTCACTGGTTTCCCAATGATGGCAATGGGATAGCTTTGTGCAAAATCTCAAGTGCTACTTGGAGCACTGCGACACTGGGTATTCATTTTGTGAGAGCTGGAAACTCTGTCCTTCTGACCTTGCTACCAGCTTTTTGTAGCCTCCTCCATTCCTCTCCTTTAATATGTGAGTTCCAAATGGGATGTAGTACTTAATCTCAGTCCTCACCAGAACATTATTTCTTTCTCTCACAAAGAAAACTCCAACTGATACACCCCAAAATGCTTCCTATACTGTTATTGTTGACACATACTTATTTAGTTTGTGATGTACTACTAGTTCTTTTCCATGAGGTCCTCATTTTGTATTTGCACATGATACTTCACTTACGCATAGCACTTCCCCTTTGGTTTACTAAGTCTTGTAAGATTTAACCTGTTAATAAATCCTTAGTAGAGTTTGTTACATCAGCGGGAAACAAAGTAAACTATTACAGGGGTATAATAAAATTTAAAACTACCATTCATATTTGTGATAAATTTTGCTTACTATTGTTACAGTGATATTTAAGGTACTGTCATGGGTTGATGTTGGCCAGATGCCAGGCACCCACCAAAGCCACTCACTCACTCCCATCTGTAGCTGGACAGAGGAGAAAAAATATAACAATGGGTTGAGATAGGAACCAGGAGAGATCACTCACCAAATACCATCATGGGCAAAACAGGTTCAACTTAGAGATATGAAGTGAATTTTTTACTAACAAAATCAGAACAGGATAATGAGAAGTAAAATAAACCCTGAAAATCACCTTCCCCTCACCCCTCCCTCCTTTGAGCTCCACCTCCTACCCCAGTGGTGCAAGGAGGCAGGGAATGGGGGTTATGGTCACTTCACTGCCCGAGGCTTCTCCCGCTGCTCAGGGAGAGGAGTCATTCCCCGGCAGCACCGTGGGGTCCCTCTCACAGGAGACAGTTCTCCATGAACCTCTCCAATGTGAGTCCATCTCACAAGCTACAGTTCCCCGTGAACTGCTGCAACGTGAGTCCATCCCATGGGCAACAATCCTCCCCAAACTGCTGCAGTGTGGGTCACTCTTTCATGGAGTACAGTCCTTCAAGGACAGGCTGTTCCAGCACGGGAGCAGGGCCCCTCTCTCCATGGGTCTCTCCCACAGGATCACAGCCTTCTCTCAGGCACCCACTCACTCCGGTGCGGGAGTCCTCTATACACTACAGGTAGATCTCTGCATCCCCATGGACCTCCACGGGCTGTAGGGGCACAGCTGCTTCACCATGGTCATCACTACAGTCACCACCACGGCCCGTAGGGGAATCTTAACTCACACTCCCAGAGCACCTCCTCCCTCTCCTTCTTCACTGACCTTAGTATCTGCAGAGTTGTTCTGACATATTTTCACTCCATTCTTCTCTGCCCAAAATGAAACTATGCCACAACTTTTTTTACCTTTCTTCTTAAATATGTTAGCACAGAGGCATTACCACCATTTCTGATTGGCCCAGCCTTGGCCAGTGGCATGTCCACTTCTGGAGCCACCAGGGACTGGTTCTGCTGGAGATGGAAGAAGCTTCTAACAGCTTCTCACAGAAGCCACCCTTGTAGACTCCCCACTACCAAAACCAGGCCACAGGTCCCCATTACAGAAAGACGTTTGAGAAATATGCTTCCATATTATTCTATTTAGCTACTTAATGTGTATGTTTGAAGGCACACATTGAGAATCATCTCAAAAAACAGGGTCTAGACTAAACTAGTCATAAGGCTCTTTTTAGGCAGAAGGAGAAAATCTCCAGAGACTGATTCACTCTAAATGCCTTGATTGTCTATTTTAGAAAGGTAGTAATCACTTCCCAGATGTGTCTTTTTCCACTGACTACAGAAGAAGCCAATGCAAATGCTTTAGAAGAGATACCAAANGAAAGACGTTTGAGAAATATGCTTCCATATTATTCTATTTAGCTACTTAATGTGTATGTTTGAAGGCACACATTGAGAATCATCTCAAAAAACAGGGTCTAGACTAAACTAGTCATAAGGCTCTTTTTAGGCAGAAGGAGAAAATCTCCAGAGACTGATTCACTCTAAATGCCTTGATTGTCTATTTTAGAAAGGTAGTAATCACTTCCCAGATGTGTCTTTTTCCACTGACTACAGAAGAAGCCAATGCAAATGCTTTGGAAGAGATACCAAACTTCCAAATTGCTAAAATTACATAAGATGAGTCCCAGATGCAGCTCATCCTCCCCCTAGAACAGACAATCAGACATAAATTCTTCAAAGATTTAGGACCTAACTCCCATTCATTTCTCACTGTGAGATTCTTTCACACCTAAAGGTAGTGAATACTTAACATCGGGGCTGCAAAACACTGATAAAAATCTTACCAATTCGGCCTGTGACTATTTAAGCAGATACAGCCTTCAAGCCCTTTTTCCTGTGGCAAATATTTCCATCCCCACTGCAGAGAGGAACATATGTTTGAGCTTCAGGTACCATAATCACCACAGACACTACTGTCTGGAAGAGCCACTGCTAGGTTCAACAGAGGATTCTTTCAGATTCCCTTTTGGACCACTCCTTGATCTTTCTCACCACAAAATGTTTACTTATTTTAAAAGATTATTTAAAAACCCTCAACAAACTAAAACAACAGGTAGAACACACCTGGCAGGTGTTTTATTACAGTAGCACCATCCTGAAATTACATCTACTTATTTTTATTCAAATTGACAACATTTCAACTTGAGTGTTCCTTAATGACATAAAACTAAGTCTTGTTTTTTCCACTTTGAAGTTACATCATTGTAGATGTTGATGGTTTAATTGTCCTTCCAATCAAGCACTTAACTTCCTACTTGGCTCCACGCAGGACATGACTTGAAGACATTAACAATCGTCACTAATGTGGATTGCCTTAGGATGTTTTAAGTTTATTTGTAATGGAGGCAAACACTCACTGTTTGGATGAATTCTATAAAAGCTGAACATTTTCTGCCCTAGGCAAAGTTTTCAGAAAGACTTCATATGGTTTTTCTGGTTGTAATCAGTGCATTCAAATTATGCATAATTTGGTTTTCATGGTTTCACTGTTGGATCACATAAAGTCAATTATAATTACTACCAAAAATAAATTTCTGTATGCACCTTGGAATATTCACCATGGAGTTATGACACACTAGAAGGAGATTCACAATTACTAGGAAATTATTTAAGAATATTTTATTATTTTCCTCAAACACAACTGAAATTGCAATGGTTAATCACAGAGTTTGAAATAAATTGTCATAAAGTCTTAGTGCTACTATAATCTAGAAGTAGTATCAGTTGCTATACCAAATGGACAGAAGCAAAGGAGGGTGGTAAAGCTCTGCATTTATTTTCATGAAAAAGATTCCATTATATTGGATGTGATTATTGTTTACACACAGAGGAGTGAAAAGGCTCTTCTGCACACAAAACGGAGTTTTTGTGGGACTCTTTAGTAACTTCCAGACAGGTGCCTGAGGCAAAACTTTCTCTTGCCTATTGCAAGGTATTTCATGTAGGCAAGCAGCCTCCACAAAAAAGCATGTCCTGCTCCACTTCTGTTTTATAAGCAGGATGGGTCCCACCGGTTTGTCTCTCCCTCCAGCTGTGGTTTTAGAAAAAAAAGTGTTGTTAGCCTTTAGATTATTCTTTTTAATGGACTAAATTGGTGAATCTCCAACAAGGAGTAATGATCTTAAGAGCATGAACTCTTAATTTCCTTCTCCCAGATAGCCCTAAACATCTTCTTTGACAATAAATTAAACTGAACTGTGAAAGTTTAGGAATAAATAGACAGGACATTAATTCTGCCAATGCTCCTACAGGGTCATTTACTGACAGGAAAGTAAGTAGATGGGCCATTGGTTTCTATCTCACTATCAGAACTGAGATGTGTCAGAGTGTAAGCAATATTGTCCTGCTTTGCTTCTGCTTTTTGCTGCTGAACACTATCCAGATCACTTCATTTACCCATGAAAAGCAGAAAATCTGAAATGAATACCAGACACAGATTTGGATTACAAAGTGATCCAGGAGTACACAGAAGACTTTTAATTCCTGAGGTGGTCTTAGTGGACAAAATTATTTAGTATTTAGTAGATGCTCAGTCTTTTTGACCTTCTGATACTAATGCTACAGATTTAACTACAGGTATCTATATACAACTATGTGTAATTGTCTGATGTAATGACTTGAGATTCCTTTGCAAAATGAATAAAAAATCTGTAATTAGATTAACTGAATTCTTACTAATGTTACAAAAGATGTTCTAATTGGAACTCAGAACAGAAAATGTATAGTATCTTAATTTGGTTGTGCTTAATTTAACAATAGGTAAATTATTTTTAATAAACCCACTCTGACTTAGGGTTTACATTTTCTGGAAGTAGGTTATTTGAAAGCAGTGTCTGATTTCAGTGCATTAATGATACGCAAAAAAATCATACTTAGACATCTTCTGGGTGTGTCTTTTGCCTGAAGTGAATACATATTTTAAACAACATACGTTTGGACTTGAATCTGTAAACCAGTGTTTATCTGATTTAAAATTAGAGACTGAAAATGATACCATTAGAATCAAGCCATAACATCCCAAACAATGGGCTACAGCTCACTACACAACCCCCTGTCCTCCACTCCCAACTCATCCACAGGACTATGCTTGGTAGTGTTGTGGAGGAAACTAATCTCGTTAGGCAAAGAGAGAGCTTGAGGGTCTAGTTTTACAAGAATTTTTCTCTGCAGTCATGCTTCCCCCTCCTCAACACCATCCCCTCAGGCTGACCTGTACTCAGGCTGTCATGGAAAGGGCCTGCCTTTGCATAACCACCATGAGTAAGGTCTCTTCCTTGTGCAGCTACACAGAAAACTGGATAAGGAAATTATTCCAACTCAGAATTAAAGTGTGTCTCTGTGTGTGCACATAGTGTTATTATTTTTAAGGGGTTTCAGTCAAATCAGTCCCCTAATCCTGGTGACTCCGCAGTTATGCTAATGCCAATGCCAAACAATGGTCACCAGAAGTTCCTTGCTACATGTGGAGATAACAGGGTAGAGGAATGGGAGACCTCTTTTTTGATATAAGCTTACTTTTAAGCTTATATAGTCCAGTCAAACCTGTGAAGGAGGGACTTGCATTTGCTTATGTACAGTCACAGAGCACTCTCAACCTAAAACCAAGGATGAAGAGACGCCTGGAACTGAGGGTTGCCAGAGCTTGCAGTGCTCATATGAGATGTAGAATCGGTCCCTGAGACTTCTGAAGAGAGCAAATCTCCCTGTGGGAAGAAAGACTTTCTGTCATGGACTCTGAAGTACAGCATGTAAGCATTGTAGGATTCATAATACTGATTATTTTGAGAAAAGAAGCTGCAAAGACAAATGAACTAATTTTCTGAATTGATTTACCTTGCTTAATTTAAAACAGCTTCATATATTACTAGCACTAAATATGCATTAGGTTTTTCTAAAGACACAGTATTCCCTGACTGCATGAGTGGTTTTCAAAATTACAAAACCAGAAGTTCCTGCCCTTTTCATCTTTTTTTTCTGCTTTTGTTTCTCAGATTCTCTCTTGTTCCATAGTTCATATATGCACCGTATATAGTATTGACTGCTATGATAAAATACACTCAAAATGCTTTGTTTCTAATTTTTCTTTTCCTTTGAAAAATTGACGGCTTAATGACTCTCTTGACACCTACTACTGAATCACCACCCTTACCAACACTCAAGATAAGAGAACCATAATACAAGGTTTAGTTACTTTAAATCTATTTAATTTTAGTAGATTGTTCAATAATTACCTGGAACAACACAAAGATCTTTCTCTTGAATTTTTGATTACTTTGCAAAATTAGCAAGTATAGCATATCTTACCTATATATGAACACAACATGTTGAAGTGTCTCTGTATCTTGGCATTATGGTGTGAAACAACTGGACAGCTAGAAAAAACGCTGGAACTTGAAAAAGGAAGCTCTCCCACTGACTTCGATGGGAACAAGTACAGACTAATGATGGATAGCTTCAAAAATCCAAATTTGGCACTGTCCTGCTGGCTGTTTAGAACAGCTCAGTGTTTCAGAGGTTTTTTTGATCTAATGTCATCCTAACGTTTTCCAAAGGACAGCTGGAAAAGAAACTACAATACTGACATGCCAATGGTACTGGGACAGTTTTCATTCACTTTAAATAAAACAGAATAACTTGAAAAGATATATTAAGTAATTTCTACCCTGTATTTTGTTTCTTTGCTTGCTTGCTTGCTTTTCTATGTAGAAAAAAAGCCTGTTCCTGCAGCGTTTGTTTGTTTTCCCATGGTAATTTCCTTAACGAACACCAGTGGTCAATGGAGCACAAGCTGACAAAACATTGCACAGCTCTGCACACTCTATGCACCTGAAACAGTCATGTTGACAGTGGCACCGGAATGTTTGTAGTTACTTAGGACTTGTCAGTCTGGCTTGCAAATTCATGATTCCTGACTAAAATGTAGTTTTGTCTCCTTAACAAAAATCCCTGTCTCATGAGATACACATGGGAAAGATAAAAACCAGGACAAAGTTTCAGCCTTACAGATCTTGATACTGGAGCTGTCAAACTCTTAGAGGCTCCAGGTTCACAGTCTCTAAGATGCCTACGATTTTTCAGGTGAACACATAAAGGTGGAAGGGAAAGCGGTGTTCGTGAGCAATTTTATGGCTGCTACTGCAGAGTAGGGGGGTGTTAAGCCTTCAGTAATTGAATCCGTTGAAGGGTCCGGGCTTACATATGGAACTTGAACAATAGGTATTTACTTAAATTACATAGATTACCTCAGAGATGTGGAATCTGTACGCCCTGCCCACTTCCCTGAACCTTTGGAGCTGGGATCCTGTGGGGAACATAATGGGCTTAATTACGGTGTCTGGACTAGCCATGTAGGACCCGGAAGGCAGGAGTTAACCTCACCTCACCTTTTACATGCCAGTGACCCCAGGCTTGGCTGGAAACCCCTTGGGGCCTCTGGAGCAGCTTCTGGATTACCACGACACGCGCTACCTGGTGCGATGGCAAAGGGAAACTCCGCGGGAGCAGGGCCATGGTGCCCGTGCCTTCCCACCTCGGCCCGGGCGTGGGGCGCTCGAGGCACACAGGACCCACTGCCCGCTGCCGCCCGCCCACGGAGAGGCCGAGGACGGCAGCAGGATCCCACAGCAGCGCCCGCC